>CAJVPS010001099.1:0-17401 GCA_910591765.1 Ambispora leptoticha | reverse complement strand
ATTAACATTTAAGTATAATTATTTTATCAAAATTAAAAATAATCTTCTATTATACTATCCTACTATATATATAAATATCATATTACAAATAATAATAAAAATATAGAACTTAAATATAAATAAAATATAGTATTTAAAAATAGAAATATAATAATAAATATAGTAATACATGATATAAAAATAAGAAATATTTATAAAATAAATGAAAATTATAAAAATATATAATTTTATATAACTAGAAAAAGATTAAGAAATTAAGAAATTTTATATTATTATAGTAATATATGATCCTTTTTCAGAAAAATTTTTACTTTTGTAAAAATTAATTAATAATCTTCAATAATTCTTTCTTATTCAAGTAATACAACTTAATTAGTGTAAACTCAAATTAATTGTCAAATACTTTTTTTTCAGAGTTATAAATGAAAAAAACTTTATGAGTAATATTATATAATCTATTATATATGTATTTTTCAAGAGTATTTTCAATATTCTTTTTAATCTCTGATATATCTCTTGAATACTTTTATAATTAAACTGAAAGTATATATCCAAGTTTATAATATTATGACATCATCTGATTATTATTATTTAAAGGATTATTATAGATTGATAATATAACTTCTTTGAGTTAAGTTAATCAGTCTTTATTTAAGATTAATTTAGTTTCTTCTAATGTAGATGTAAATACTTTAGATTATTCTTCAGAAATTATCAAACTATCAGAATTTACAAATTCTAATTCTTCTTTAATATTTTCTTTCTTAATATTAACTTTGAATTCATCTTCAGATAATATAATAATAAAGATATTTAACTGGACAAAGTCTAAGTTAGTAATTATATTAACTGATTCAACTGATACTTCAAGTGATTCAATAATTATCTGAGTATTTAAGAGGAAAGTATTATCAATTTCAATATTTTTGATAAACTTAGACTGCATGAGTAAATCCAAGAGTGTAATATTAATTTTTTATTTTATATTATCACAGATAAGTAATCTATAAGTTAAGAAGATAATCATTTCAAAAGATTAATAAACAAGTATTTTCTGATAAATTTCTTTAAGTGATTTAATTATTGAAGAGATAATCCAGATAGATAATTGAGATATGATAAGAAATAATAAAGATAAAGATATAAAAGTTTTTGAAAAGATATAAGATAATAAAGATAAAAAGTAATAGATAAAAGTAAAAATATGAAAGAATAAAGAAAAAGAAAAAGAGAATAGAGAGGGTATTTATATAAAATTTAAAATAAAAATTTATTATAAAGAATAGAATATTAAAAATATTGGATAGAGATAATTATAAAAATAGATAAAAATAAGATAGAAGATAATTTTGAATATAGGAATAACAAAAATAAAAGAGATAATTTATGTAAATTATTTAATAATAATTTGTAATTCAAAGTAATCTTATCAATCATAATAATATTTGAGTTGTTTTTCATTAATAAAATACTTGTAAATATTTTCTTTCTGATTATGAATTTTATAAGAGTTATATCTAGTTTAATTATGAATATAATATTATTTTTTATTTCAAGTAGGCTGAAATTTATCTTTAATTACTGAATATTATTTTATGTTAAATATTAATACTTTATTTCCAATTTTGAATACTATTTTATTTTGAATTTTATCATTAAATATTTGAGAATATCATAGTTATTATTCTTCTATATTTTATTTTACTTCTAAAATTCATTAAGATAACTGATCTACTATGTGATATATCCATTATAATAGTTTTTTTTCTTCTGTAGAATCTTCTTTCAAATAAGTAGGAATTTTTAATTCAATTGGTAATTTAGTATTTCATCTATAAGTTAAAAAAATGATTTATATTTTGTTATTGAATTTTGATTAGTCTAATAAACAAAAAGAGTAGCAGAAATGAAAGTATTCTATTCTTGTTCATGTATTATTATTAATTTTTGTAAAATTATACACAGTATTCTATTAAAGTATTCTATTATTCTATTAGTTTGTAGATAATAAGATGAAGAAAATTTATGTTTAATTTCAAATTTTGTTAATAATTCTTAATTATTTCATTGACAAATTTCAATTCATTATCTGATTAAATTTTCTTAGGATATTCATATCTATAAATGATTTCTTCAAAGTTAAATTTTGCAATTGTAGTACCTTTCTTGTCTGAAATTGCTTTAGCTTTAGATTATTTTATAAGATAATCTATTGCTGTAATGATATATTAATTTCTAGTTATTATGATTTTACTAGATCTAATTAAGTCAATAACTATTCTATCAAAAGGTTGTTCAATTTTGATAGAGTGTAAAGATTATTTAGTAGTTTTTTTGCCAGTTTGCTGACAGATTTCATAAGTTTTTATATAATTTTTTATATCAGTTTCTATATCATTCTATCAATATTTACTTGTAATTCACTAATAGATTTCTTTATATTCAAAATATCTAGATAAAAAACTTGAATATAGATTAATAAGAATAATTTTCATTTTATTTTCTTTAATAACTTGAAGAGATATAGTTAGTTCTTTTCTTCTATTAATTTTATATAATATGCCATCAATTTGTAAAAAGTATTTTAATTAATTATGAATTCTACATTATTATTCAAGAGTTGATCCTATAGGGTAAGTTTTATTATCCAAATATAATTGTAAATTATAGTAAGTTATTAAATCCATATTATAATTATAAAGAGAAAATTATTTAATGATTTTTTGAATATATTCAGGATAAGCTATTAGTATTTTGATTCTTTCTTTTAGGTTGATAAGTAATAATAAAGATATATTCCATAAGAAACATGATCTATTAGTTTACTCTAACAGAATGACTTGATTAATTTTTAAATAATCATTTCAAGATATTGTGATTAGTAATTATTTCAAAAACTATTTCAAGTAAATAATAATAAAATTGTTTAAATAGCCCATACTACTATTAACACTTCTTTTTCAATTACTCTATATTTTTGTTTATTTAGCTTTAAAGTGACACTTGCATAAGTGATTACTTATTTTCTTTTATCTTTATCTTTCTGAGATAAGACAGCTTCAAGTTCTGAATTTGAGATATCAGTATAAAGATAGAATTTCTTTGTAAAATTAGAATAAATTAAAATAGACGCAGTTGTAAGATGTCACTTTATTTGTTAAAAAATATCTTTTTGTTCTATAATTTAAATAAATAATTTTTTATTATGAAGTAATTTGAACAGTAATATAATAACTTGAAAAAATCCTTTTATAAATTTTTTATAATATTTAGCTAATCCAAGAAATGATCTAAGTTCTTTAATAATTCTTGATTAAGAAAAATCTTTTATTTTCTGAATAATTGATAGGTTAGAGAAAATTTCTTTTTTAGTTATTATATATTCAAGAAATGATAATTCTCTTCTGCAAAAGTTATATTTTTCTGAATTAAGTTTCAGATTGGTATTTCAAATTCTGCAAAATACTTTATTAAGATAATCCAAGTATTCTTCAAAATCTTTGAAGAATATATTCAGGTTATTAATATATATATTGACAAAATTCTAATTATATTCTTCTAATATTGTATCTATAATATATTGAAAAATTGCTAGGCATTGTATAATTTAAAAGGCATAATATTAAATTTAAATAATCCTTCTCTAAAAATAAAAATAGTTTTAGGTTTGTCTTCTTCTTTTATTTTTATTTGTCAATATCTAGAGATTAAGTTCATAAATGAAAATTAGTGAGCATTTCCAAGTAAATTCATTATTTTATTAATTCTTAGTAACAGATATGTATCTTTATGAGTAATTGCATTTAGTTTTCAGTAATCAATACAAAATCTTTTCTTTTCATTCTTTTTAGAAACTATAATAATAGATGAAGTTCAAGGACTAGTTGACAGTTAGATAATATTTACTTTTAATATTCTTTGAATTTTTTCTGATATGAATATCTGGTTTGGAAGGGTAGTTCTATAAGAATATTATTTAATAGATGATTTATTTCCAGTATGTATTTCATGTTGAATTAGATTACTTCTATCAAGTTCATATAATTTAGTTATAAAAATATTAGCATTATCTTCTAATAGTTGAGTAAGAAATTATTCTTATTTAGTCATTAATTTTTATTTTTTTAACAATTTTTTCTTTTTATTCTTATTTTAGGAAATAGGTATAAGCTTCTTGATGGTTAATAAATCCAAATTTAGCTATTCCTCAACTAGATTACTTTAATTCTTTTCTAGTAGAAACTGATTTAAGTTGATAATAAGAGCAAGTTGCAGAAATATGAGTTAAGTAATTTTCTGATCTGACTTAATAATATAATCTTCTTCTGAGTTATTTTGAATAATAATACTAATATTTCCAGTATATTTAGAGTTAATAATTTCATCTTTAATATTAATTTCTTGTTTGGTGAGAAATAAGTGAGATATTACTTGACATATAACTTTTATAGGAATTTTTATAATAATATATATATTTATTAATATGACTTGATTTGATAGAATTCTAATTACTTCTTTTTTAATAAATATCATATTTAGTATTGATAAGATATGCTTTTTTTGATAATTTTTCTTTATCTTAATTATTATAAACTTTGACTATATAGTAACTATCATTTTATTTTATAAGAATATTCTTTAAATAATTATTAAATTATTAAGAAAGTTCATTAAGAGCCTGATAAATAATATTGAATCTTTCTTGTATTTTATTCAATTCAAGTTGAAAAGATTAATTTGAAATTGAGATAAAGCTAGTTTTTTTAATTAATTCATTGGTAACTATTTCTTCTGGAATTAGTTCTAAAGTCATAGGATATTTTCCTTTATTTGCTTTAGCTAGGAGTTCAGATTGTATATAATCATTATATTTATCTTTATTACAAGAGATCAAGTATTCTTGACAGAGTTTTACATTAATATAATCCAAGTAAACAAGTTATTATCTTTGATTAGGACTGAATTATTGATAAATATATTAAAATATTTTAGTAACAGAGACTTTTACAGAACTCTTATAGATAATTTCTTGAACATAGTCATCTTTATACATAAAGTAAGATAAAATTGCTTTGCTAATTTCATCACATTTATTATAGACTTCTAATAATGTTTCTTGTTCTCTAAGCTTGTTAATTGTCTTGATATTCTTTCTTCATTCTTTATAATTAAACCAATAAATATATTGATATTTATAAGTACAGAAATATCTTTTCTCATAACTTTCAGTAATAAATATTTCTTTAGACTCACTACTTTCATTATATTAAGAGCAAGCAGGAAGATTTAATTATTTTCTTTGATATAGTTATCACAAGCAGTTATCTTTTCTCTATTCATTTTGAAATATATTCTAATATAATATTTATTTATATATTTTTCACATTCATAATATCTTCCAATCTGAGATTTGGAATGAATTTGTTATATAGCAGATTGATATAAATCAAAACTTTGTTTTACTCTTTTATTAATAAAGAGTTCTTGTTCAACTTTATTAGTCTAATCTTTATTGATCTTAAGTTCAGCATAGAAGAATTTATGAATCTTGATAGTTATCCAGTTAGCAAGATTATTATAATATTAGCAACATTAGTAATCAGATATAAAAAGATTTCTATAATATCAGCATTAATTATTCAGTTCTTATCAATCAAATGATTATTAGTTATTCTAATTGTATTATTAAGTAAACTTCTTGTCCAGTTATTTGAAATCTTCTTGATATATTTCTTTTATCTAATTTTAATTTCTTCTTAATAGGCTTGTACTTCATAAATCCTTTTAATACTTTAAATAATTTGAAATGATATTTCTTCAAAATTAATATTCCTTAAGCTTTGGTTTGGAGTTTTAATAGGGATTCAGGCTTCTTTGATAATAATTTCAATACTATCATTATCTTGAAATTCTTATTATCTAGGAGTTACAATATTCTAATCATCAGGTTATCACTTGAGAAAAGTCTTTTTTTTTTCAGGTATTATTTCTCAAATTCACTTTCAGAATCTTTTTCTGATTTATTTTCTTCAGAACTTGTATTTTCAAAAATTGGTTCTTCTCTATTATTATGAATAAATTTAATTGGTACTTTTTTTTTCTAATTATTATATTCAAAAGTTAATAATTCTTTTCTAATATCAATATTGGCTTTAATTTTATTCAAAAAGTTCATTTTAATAATTACTAAGTATATTTTGACTTTAGTAATATTTACTTCAGTAGGAATTATGATTCTATCAATATTTAAAAATAGATTATTAATAGTTTCAAGAGATTGTTTAGATACTTTATTTATATCTGATATAGAAATATTTGAACTGTATTATATTTTCAATTCAATATCTTTAATAAAGTTATATATAGTAACACATTCAGAGATATTAGTATTAATGATTAAATTAATAATATTCTTTCTAACTTTTGTTTTACATCAGACAAATATAGTTTTGAGTTTTTGTTCAAGTAATACTCTTCTTTTTCATTTTGACTTGAGCATTATGACATAATGTATTCCTTTTAATAGTTGAGTTCTTTGTAAAGAAGAAGTCTGAATAAGTTAAGTAACAGTTATATTGGCTTTTTGTTAAGCTAAATCTTCTAGAATATTATATAATTCAGTCATGATAGCAAGTATAGATAGAGCAATTTTACTTTTCTTTTTGTAAATAGTTTTCTTGACAAGTTCTTCTTTAAGTATTTTAGATAGTTTAGCATTATTCATATTTTGATTAAGAATAATTTCAGAAATATCTTCTTGTTTTTCTTCTTCATTATCATTTGATTTCTCATTTTTATCAACTAATTCTTTATGAAATTAACCTATAGATCTGGTACTATAAGGAGTAATTCTGAAATTTCTGGATTTTCTTTCAGCAGCTAAGTATTTATATATATCAAATAGTGAATTTATATTATTTGGTTTGGCAGTTAATATTTGAATACTATTAGTAAGAGCCTATATTTGAGCCAATAATATATTTTGATTATTATTTATATTTTGATTATTCTAGTATTTGTCTGATTTGGTGATATATTATTTTATTACTGATTATTTCTATTCATTCTTTGATAATTATTTTCAAAGTTATTCTGATTATTCTGGTATAATTATAGCTAAAAATAATTAGGATGAATATTATCTGATTCATCACAATTATAGCAGATAGAAACTGATTTAGGATTTTGATTATTAGATCTATAACCTGAATTATTTCTATTATAATTTGATACTTTATTAGTTTTAATACTTTTTATTTGCTGATTGAGATCTTGAAGTACTATCAAAATAGTAATTAATATTGAGTTATTCTGGATTTGAGATTAGTAATATCCACAAGTTGATATATCTGTATCTGCTTTTTCTATATTCTTTGCAATTTATATTATATTTAGGAAAGTTCTATTAACTAAGATCTGAATTTATTTTCTGATCTTTGACTTTAATTCTCTTTTATAAGTTCAGATTTTATATTCTTCCAGTTATTTATTTTCTGGATTTACTTTATAAAGTAGATTAATAAATTTATCTGTATATTTTTCTATAATACTGGTCTGTTATAAGATTTTAATCTCATCTTGCCATTAATCAATTCTTTCTCAGATACAGAAGTATGCAGTAAACTGATAACTAAAACTATATAACTGGTCTTGGTTATTATTTTAAGTAGTTAATCAGATAATATTATCTCTTTCTCTTTTATTATATTATAAGATAGCAATACCTTCTAGATATCCTCTAACTAATTGTACTTTTCTAATATCTGTAATACTATTAGTTTGTATAGTAATATTAAAGCCTCTAAGTCATTCAGTTAGATCTTGATTATTTTCTTTATATTTTCTGATAAAAATAATAATCTTTTCCATAGACCAGATATTCTGATTAGCCATTCAATTAACAAGTACTTCAAGAGCTTGAATCAAGTTATCTAAGTTATTTGATTGAGCTATTTAATTATTTTCTTCTTCTTCTAATTAATTATTATCTTCTAAGTTGACTTGAATATTTTCTTCTGAACTAGAATAATTACTATTTTCTTTTGGTTCTGAGATTAATATATATTATACTGGAAAAATAAGTATGTCTTCTGAATTCTTTGTTTTAGAATAATATCCATCAATATCACTATTAACAAAAGGAATTCTTGATTGAAAGATAAAATCTTGATAGATAAACTATTAGTAAAATTCTTTAATTAAGTCCAATTATTCTTCTTGGATATTAATGTGATCAAATATAAAGATATTTACTAGTTATACTATTCTTTATCTCAATTGACTAATGTATATTTTAGTAAGATCAAGTTGAATTAATTCTTGAAATAACAGATATGTAATTTGATTAATTAATATTAGAAATTTGGTATGTATCAAGATAATAGTTAATTGGTAGTCTAATAAAAGAATAATAATTAGTTATGAAAACTCAAGATATAAGTATTGGTTAATTATGAATAAAAAAAGAAAGAAATATAAAAGAAATATAAAAAATATATAAAAAGTGTATAAATATAATCAGGGGTGTAAAGAGGATTTTTTTTATAGAGAGAGTAAAAAAAATATATTATGATAAATTAGTAAGTGAATTTTTACTTGACTTTATCTTAATAATATAGGATTGGAAGAGACTGAAATAATTAAAGGGTGAAGAGAGAGAAATTAGACTAAATTTTTAATAATAACAAATATTTCTAAGATCTGTATCAATATCTACAGATATTATCTTTCAAAAAGAAAATAATAAAGAAAGAAAGAATAAATCAAAAAAAATTATAAAGATTGACTAAGTAAAGTTACTAATAATTAATATAATTCAAAATTTGAATTGATTAAATAGTAAAAACTACTAATCAAAAAAAGCTATAATTAAAGAAAGATAAAAACTATAATATAAAAAATAAATAACTAAATAAAAATAAAAGAGTATGACTTATTTATAGTAGAGATTTTCTACTCTCAAAATAATAAAATAAAAAGTATAACTTATTATAATAGAGATCTTTTACTCTTAAAACAATATCAAATAAATTAAAAATCAATATAATGTTATAATTTAAATCAAAATCAACTTTGTATAGTTAAAAGAATAAAACTGAGTGAAAGAAAGAGTACTAGTATAATTAGAAAAAGTAATTTTTAAAATTATATTTTCCAAATAATTTAATCCAAAACTGTTTATTTCATATTAGAAGAGTAGATCCTTTTATATATTTTTCAGATACAAAAATTATTATAGTATTACTAACTAATACTATCTAATATATAAGATATATTTAAAGTCTTATAATATAAATAATTATTTTTTATTTAAATTAATTATATTATATAGTAATTTAAAAAAGTTTTTTTAATTTAAATAAAAATTTATAAAAAAATAATTATTATTTAATAATAAAAAATATTTTATATATATAATAATAATTAAAAGTAATATAATACTTAAAATTTTTTACTAATTATAATTAGTAAAATATATATTTTTTCTTATATATAAAAGTTTTTAATTTTACTAATAAATATTTTTTATTTTTTAGTCTAAAAAATAGCCAAGATTTTCTAGTTTAACTTAATAAAATTGATTGATTTTATATATAATTAAAATAAGTTGCTGATAAAAAATCCAAAAAATCTGAAAAAAATATATTTTAAACTAGAGAAATTTAAGTATTTTTTGAGCTAAAAATAAAAAAAATTGTTAGTAAAATTAAAAACTTTTATATATAAGAAAAATATATATTTTGCTAATTATAATTAGTAAAAATTTAAGTATTATATTACTTTTAATTTTTATTATATATATTTAGTATTAAAAAATAAAAAATAATATATTTAATAAAAATCTTAAAATGCTATTTTTTTAAAAAATTTTACTATATAATAAAGAAAAATATGATTAAAATTAGCATTTCATAGAACTTTTTTATATATAAAATATATATATAATTTTTCTAAAAAAAATAAAATTAATATTCTTTAATAAATGATTTTGAATAAATTTTTTATAGATATGAAAATATATATATATATATTAATTTTCATGCAAATTCAATTAGCTATTACTATATAATTGCTTTTTAAATTTGTCCAAAAACTTTTTCAAATCACTGTATGTTGATTTAAAATCTTTTTAAAAAAATTTTATATTATTTTGATTATTAAATCTTAAGAAAAGATTAGGAAATTTTTTTATTAATAAAATCTAATTTTTCTGAATTTAAAGAAATTAGATACTTAATCAAATTTATTTTTTATAAAAATAGTAAATAAAGCAATATCAAAATAAAAAACAAGTATTATAACAATAAATAAAATATTATGTTATCAATTTCAATTATAAATTTGAATTGTAATATTATATAAATAATATAGCCAGATTGCAACTAGTTGTAATATTAATCTTTAGATATATTACATAATTCGAATAATATTATCTTCTCTTGAAATCAATACAATTTTGTTAATACTTTAGAATTTATTTCAGTTTATTAATATCTGGAAATCAAGTTTATAAAAAAGAATTATTTGATTTGCCTAAATTATTCATTATCTTAGAGAACTCACAGATATTATATAATACAATATGAGAAGAGAGAAAAGAAAGCTATCTTAGATTTCAAATAGTAATCATAGAATCACTTCTATTGAATGAACCTTGAAGGGAGAGGATCTGTCACTGTTAAAATTATTATACCGTGACTCTTTATTGATTTTAGATAATAGATAAGTATTTCTGTTAAGTCTTATATTGACTTGTGACTATATAGAGGTTAAACTGTATTTTCTGATTAAATATAACTAATTTTTACCGAGTCTGCAACATAAGCAACCTAGAAATAAAATTTATTCAGTTGGACTGAATTTACGGTTTCTATTAATGAAAAATTAATTATATTGAACAGTCAAGAATTTTACTACTAATAAGAATTAAACAGTAAAAAAATCATTTGTGCTTAAAATATATAACTAAATACGTAAACCATCAAATACGATAATGTCTAGAATTATTGTATATATTTAGTACTGGCTAAATGATGAAGCTCACAATACAGTAATTTATACGAAGAATTTACCCATGTTCCGAAAAATTTTTATGTTAATTTGAAATAGTTCTGCTTTATACGAGTGAAAATTGAAAAGTTTTCCTTGTTATTACATAAGCGGAATGTTCTTTCCACAGCCAAGAAAACTTTGCTGAATAAACAAATATCCGAAAGAACGTCATAATGATTCAAACACAAAGATTCGATCGGAAGACATCTTTGTTTATTTTCATTTCGGTGTAAATTAATTTTTGTAACGTTACAGTTATTTTTACGTTTAAAGTTGCCATTTCTTTTTACACGTACATGTACTAACGTTAATAAAAAAACTTATTTGGCAAATACATGTAAACACATGTAAAACTTTTACCCAATATCGCAATAAAGATTTTCTTAACTTTTTTCTTCCTAGTTTGGTTTTATTTACTTACACGATGTACACATGTATTAAGAGAATTTCTCAGAGACTGTACCAAAAAACCAAAGGGTAAAATTATTACCAGGCTTCTTAACAAAGAAAATATTTCTCTTTGTATAGAACATAGAGATCTGCAGTTGGTAGTACACGACATATAATGCACGTAGCACCTTTTTCTTTTAATCGTTATTACATATTTTCATTATCGTTATACCGTATTGAAAAATTAACTTTGTTAGATTATTGGTTTGTTTATCAAAATGTACTATACATGTTGTGTTATATGGAAAATAACATCGATGCGGATTTAGAAATAGTTCTATAGAATCGAATTAAAGTCAACTTTGGCTTATCTACTAAAAAAATAATTAAAGGCTCATTAAAAAGATGAGAGTTGTCTCAAGTTTATCATATCTCGCATTGTTATCAAACTTTAAATACCGTAAAAATAAGGTTTGCTTCCTCGCTCGGTCACTTAAGCTCTAGATCGTTCATCGTCATTATATGCAAGGGGGAAAACTGGATTCAATTTATTACACAAGTAAGAACGTGTTTTTTTATGCATTGACCATCAAAATGACGTATCATGACATGATATGACAATCGTTTCAACGAGAAATACAATAGGGTTAAAAGGTAACGGTAATGAATTAGAAGAAAATTCGAAAATTTCCATAAAATTTTCTTGGATGCCAAAAAACCAAAAGAATTATGAAATTTAGGTTTGCACTTTACATGATACACACAACCTTAAGAATAGACTGCATAGCATGATTTTTTTTAAACAAATCTTCAATAGACGATTTCAAAAAACCGAAGGTACAATAGAAATAAACCCTCCACGCGTACATATACATGACTAGAATTTCTTACCGCTATTACTCCGCACTCGGGTATAAAACAATGGGAGCTAAATATGGTCATTGGTCAACTATAAAACTATAGGGTTAATAAGCAGTTTTAAGCGATAAATGACGAATGCCGGATTAAGATCATTCAAATGCATGAGTTCCTTTATTTATGCGTCTAATTGCATTTTGACTATTTATAGTTATTCTCATTAGCTTTTGAAACTTATTTTAGCCATGTATCAGAAAATATGATTAACTATCAATCGCAACTCCCGAATATTACTAATTTCACTTAAAATCAAGTTAAAAATCTTGTATGCCACATGGACATGAGAACGCGAGCAAGTACGTATCCCGATATTAATGACGCTGTAATAAAATGCCACGTTTTTTTAATTAAAGTTCAGCTTAACCTTTCACGAGATAGTCAATAATGAATTTTTTACCTAAAACTGATAATAAGCGACAGACTCGAATGCCAATCTCGCACACAGATTCCTACATACTGTTTCATTTACTCGCTAAAAATAAACGTGGCGCATAAACCTTAAGATCTCGAATTAATGCAAGAATTATTTAAGATCTCTGGTGATTAAAATTTTTCGGTACTTGGAGAAACAGGATTTGCGTCACACCATGTGCGCATAGATGCATATATGCAGGAAGAGAAAAATGAATGTGCAACCTTTCACCAAATTCCAACTACTTTGAAACTGTTTGTGTTCTTTGTTTTTTGTTGATGCACATTAATATAATCAAAAGTACTTATACGGTATACAGTATACAATAGTATGGTGTTTGGAAGGAAAAAAGAATTGAATTAAAATTAATTGATGATTGACAGCAGGTAGGGTAGATCGTTGTCTACTACATTTGCTACAACAACAAAAAAAATTATAATAAAGAATCTTATTATTAATTTGCACATATATACATGTATATATTCGATCAAAATTCAAGAATTTATATATAATGGACCACCGCTGTTTGTCTCTCTTTTCCACGTTCTTAGACATTGTAGCAATCGTTCCATTAGTCAAAATCTACAAGTATTTAATTTAACAAAAAAAAACCTACACCATAATTTTTGTCTTTTGCTTTTGTCAAAAAAAAAAAAGGATTAGCCATTAGCTTTAGAAGAAAAAGAAAACGACTGTTCTCTGAGAGTGCAGCAATTTAAATAACAATAAAAACAACGAGCAAAAGAGAAAAAAACGTGTGTGGAACGTCTAAAAAATCTGATAAAACGTAAACGAGTTTGACCACGATCAAAACAGACGGACAGACGACTGCAATAGCATTGTAAACCAAAAAAAAACATTTAAAATCATCTCTATTTTATCTCCACTAGTAAAAACTTTGAGATGTCAGACATCATCAAAATGCACTCACAAATTCACTCTCAAATGACTTCATCTTCAAATGTGAACAATGATGATGAAAATAATTTCAATGACCACAATAACAATGATAACAATAATTCGCTGCAACCAAATTTAACTTGTATTGAATTGTCTCCGACATCACAATCAACTATACCAACGAAAAACACCGATTCTACAATAATAAGTCCAATTTCACCATCAAAACTCCGTCAAATAGCACCTGCCCTTTCAAAAAAATCCGACTACGACATCTATCATATTCCACGTGGATATGAAGTACTATTAGTGCCCAAAGAAGACACAGTTGCAAATCCTGATATTGCCGACGTTGGATCTCCAATTTCGTCAACTAAGCCAATTATAATCCCATTACCCAAATCCGCCCAAAGTCAAAATAATAGTTCATGGCGTAAACGTAAATCGAACGATCACATTCCGCGACCAAAAAATTGTTTTATGGCATATCGTGAACATATCCAACATGAAATCTTGCAAGACAATCCTGGGATGAATAATAAACTCGTCTCTGTTATCGCAGCGCAGAAGTGGAATGAAGAATCGGAAGAAGTGAAAGAAACTTGGCGCGAAAAGGCGAAGCAATTAAAAGCAGAGCATCAACTTAAATATCCAAATTATAAATTTTCCCCGAAAAAGAAGCCTGGGAAAACCGTCACGGGTGGTAGAATTCAAAAGTCATCGAAAACACGAGCTTCTGCAAATTCCAAAGTCGTAGGTTTGAGGAAATCAAATTTAACTACCGAATCAACAATGCACGATGAATCTGCAGTCGTTATTGGATCACCGAATTTATTTCATGGTAATGTAGACAATTCATTTTGGGGTCATTACAGAACACCGTCAGGTGAATCTTCGGAATGGACGACTACAAGTGAAACTTCATCTAATAATAGTCCATCGTTTGAAGCTTCTTCCCCAGGGTCATTCTCACCTCCCACTTTTCAAGTACCCGAGTTCACAAGATCTACATCGCCATTAAGATTTGAACGACCACCACAATATCAAAGTGATACATCCACGTCACCCACTATTAATCACTTTAATCTTCTCGAAACATTTGACCCTTACCCTGTTATTCCTCATAATGAGCAAGAATACTATCCTCACAATAATACATTTCAAGAACAACCTATATTACCATCGCAATTTGAAATCGATTTATCTCATCACCATCATCATCATCATCATCCACATCGTAATGTTCTATTGCATTAATTAACGAGAACAATTAAAGCACGCGGGAGAAGTACATCGAGTTTTGTTCTGTTCTGAGATTAGGTATCATGTTCTCATAAATTTATTCTATTTTGAATTTACATAATATGTCGTCTCTACTATCCGGTTTTCTTCATTTTTAATTTTCACATTAATTCCTCATTCTACAAGATAATTTTAATCTTTTATTATTTTGCATATATTTTCTTTAGATTACTGATATAAAAAAATTACATACCAGCATAATTTTTTCGTTGCATCCCCTTTCCCTGCATTTTTATTTTAATTATTCTTTGCATTTTTTTTTTTCAAAGACAATTTTTTTTATTAAACAAATTAAACATGTTAAATTTTACTTAAAATACATAACTCCGTTTCAATATCCATAAACACACCACACTTCTGTAAGTACCAAATTTAATTTTTACTTCAATATATGAAATTTTAAAAACAAACTTATCTACAGAAAATAGAAATTTTAAAATTTATTAACTTTACGTATTTATTTCAAATAAAACATTAAAGCAATTATACAATTATCGTTTATTTATCCAAAACTAGCATAGCTAAACATTTGTAGAGGGTGCATTTAATCTTACATGTAATTCTAATCTTATATAAAATTTACCATATGTTAAAATTTTGATGTAAATTGGCGAATATAATCTGGAATTTAATGTTAAAAATATATCCGGTTCCAAAACCTAATTAATGAATTTCAGTCAGCCCTAGTGGCCAAAATACCACCATTCGATTCGTCTAGTCATGGTGAACCAACTTACATCGAAATTCTAACATGCGGCAACACCTAGCCTTCAGAATCGCATCAAAATAAATCGTTACGAACAAATTGAATGATGTATTTGATGTATCCTGAACATCAGGTGTTGAGTTATCGCATATTTTTCTGACTGCAGTCCTGTCCAAATAAACTGGACATTCCTCTGGTGACAACACTATCGCACGATTTACTTGACAGCTTTTTCTTAATATTTGTTTGCGATTTCATTTATTTTATTGTAAAATATGACGTCCAGCAGTAAGCAGCTTTGCGAAATCGAGATTTTGCACCACGTGTTCTGCAACGGTATGTCGCTCTATTAACAAAGTACATATACAAAAAACAGGAACTTATCAGTTCAGAAAGACCACCAGTTCTTGGCAACCATGAAAACCCCAAAGTCAATAAAATCCGGCATATACTACTACGAATAATTTAGGTCTAAATTGTAGCCTTTCAACCGCCAGAAATATATTGGACAGCTCCAGACTTCATTCACGTATCGCAGCAAAAAAACCTAAAACTGGTAACGTTCAAAATCCTGAAAAACACAATCCCGACAGTTCATAAGCCTGACAAACGAAATCCCGAGAGAATGACATCCCAAATAAACAACTCCCGAACGATATTCCGAATGCACGAAATTCAGTAATCGCTATAATTTTTGGTATTCCATGCATTTGAGATGCTATATAATCTCGGGATTATGTGTAGTCGGGATGTCGTTCATGACTTCGTAATATTATGTTTATTAACTGTCGGAATTGTGGGATTTCGTACCAGGCCATCAGAAACACATAAACATATTAATAGTGCGAAGAAATCAAAATAAATCGATTTATTACTAAGAAAAATCATATTCTCTTACGAACAGTGTTGAGCTATCCTGAGAATCAAGAATTTGGCGACACGCTGGAGAAAAGTTTAATGCAGATTGTTGGTGCCTACTTTAAAGGTGGACGAAAATCTGAACCCATTGAAATGGAAGCCGTTAAAGAACAACATCAAAAAGTATGCTTTTCGAAGACTGTGGCTAAACTTAAAAATGGCGTTAAAGGAGAGTGGGAAAAAAATTTGATGTAACTATTTTAGAGAGTTATTTTATTCAATTCCGAGGAGAATTATTGCGGTTTTAGACTCAAACGAAGGACAAAGAAATATCTAATTGTTTAAAATAAAATAAATCGGAAATTTATAAATAATTTTACTAACTGATAAAAACAATAAAACTGATCACAGGCTCTTATTTTTGCTTGTGTTATGTATAACGAAAATAACGATGAGTTTTAACTAATCACAAACTTATATTTAATGGCGCTAATTATCGCTCATCTTGCTCCCGTTCTTCACATAGTATGTATTATAATAACAATTTAATTTTTTGTATCAACGCAAAAAAAATAATTATTTACTTTATTTTATTAATTTCTTATGGAAAAGAAAAATATATTACAAAGAATAAAAATTAAAACCAAAATTAACAGTTTTTTTTATAGTTAACGTCAAGATTGAATAATAAGAGCATGATGTTGATGCAAATAAATTTATATACAATGCAAGATTTTAAAAAAGGGGAAATAAATTATAGAATGTTTTTAAATATATTGTAATCGTTTAACATTATTATTACCGCTGAGGTTACCATTCGCGCTACCCCAATTGTTATTTCCATTGACATTACCGTTTAACGA
>CAJVPS010001098.1:0-17405 GCA_910591765.1 Ambispora leptoticha | reverse complement strand
AATATAAATAATAATAAAGAAAGAATAAATAAAATTATAAAGAAAATAATTAATTAAAAATATTAATAATCTAAATTAATAATTGTGATACACATGGTGATCATCTGAGTAACAATGTGCTAAATCTAGATATATTAAATATATAATGATCATCTGTATATCCAGAGTGAAAATGATCTTCTTAGAAATGTAATACAAAATTAATCTATTATACAGATAGTGTAAAATAAAGATCTAAGCTAAAAGAGATCTAAAGAAAGATAATCTAATCAAAATTATTACAAATAGATAATATTATCAAGATTAGACTAGTCAGAAAAGAATAACTAAAGACAACAAAATTATCTTATATTTATGAAATTTGATTTTTTGTTGAATCTGATCACATTGCACAAGAAAATCTGTTAACTATTAAATAATATGTATAATAATCAATAACATTAGGATCTGTCTCTTTTTTCTTGCACAAAGTGTACTCTGGCACCATTTTCTCTTGTCACAATCCTCTTTTACTAAGAATCTACTAGATTTCTTTAGGCTAATCATGCAAGTTGACATTGAATTTTGTCTTCTTGTTATAAATGAAGTAATTTTCTTTAATAACTATTAATTGATAACTATCACTCCATGTTGTATCTCATATTTTGGAACTGATCCTTCTAGATTAAGATTCATTTTCAAAATTACAAGAGCATCTTCAGCAAAAACTATATGAAAAGTAATATTATTGAAGACAAATATACTTATATTCTCTGGATATATCTATTTAAAGATATTTATCATCTGTATAACTTATTCAAGAAGTTTTCTGAAGTTTCAAAATCTATTTTGATTAGTACCAAGTATTATTATTATACATATCTCTTTCTATTTATCTTTAAGTGATTCTATTATCTCTATTAAAAAATTATTCATATGCATATCAAGATTCAATTTTTTTTTTCATAATAACTATTCTTCTTCAGGATCTCATACAGTATGTGATCTATCATAAATATGGAAGATTAATTTATTATGAATTACTCATATATACTCTTTCTCATTATTATTCAAATATGGAAAAGTTCTTATCTTATAATCTTCATCAAGTCACTTGAATATAAGTCAATTAAATTTAGTAATTTCTTGAAAAAAAATTTGATAATAGATAATAACATCAGGCCATTCATATCTATCTGCGTAGATATTTTTTTAAAGATATTTATACCAAAAATCAAGTTTATACATCTATTAATAAGTGATTCAGATCAAGATATGTTAGACAGATTCAATATTCAATTAGGGAAGGATATGCTACTCAAAATATTTCTTGACTATTATTAGATCTATCTTAAACTTTTGAATATGTAGATAAGTAGCTAATTAGAGAGAAACCAGCTCATCATGAAGTAGACTTTTGGAGAGAAATCTCCCTCAAGTGATTAGCTAGATTAATTTCTCTTTCATGCAAATATTTATTCACTTTCTTACACATTTCACAAGTCATGATCCACTATTGATTATCTTTAAAATCATTTTCACTATCTCAATTTTCTTTTTATTATTAAGCTACAATTAAAAAAAATAAAGAACTGCCATATAATAAGTAATTTGAGTTTTAAAAAGCATTTTATCAAGCATTACTCTATTCATAAATTTAATCATCTTGCATATATTTTCATCTTTAGTTAACTCTGATTCAATACTGTTATCACTTCCAATATCTTTATTAGTAATATAGAAGAATTGTGAAATTTTTGAACTTTCTGCTATCACTTCTCTTAATTTTTTATTTTTTCTTTGCTATATCTATTTTGAATTACCAGTATAAATAGTTAGATATCCTTTTTTTTCAAAACTTACTATTACTGTTGCAAAAAGCTGATTATTATAGAATTTCTATTTGTCTCAATATTATCTAACTTGTTATTATCCTCTTGGAGATCATCTTTGAGATCATTATCTTCAAAATTAATATTTTCATATTTCTTACTTGAGTCAAGATTAATAAGATTCTTAGAAGAAAAAATATTTGAAGAAGTGATAATATGCAAGTATTCTTTGCTTGAATCAAGATCAACTAGATTCTCAGGATGAAAGTAAGCTATAGATAGATCAATAGAAGAAAGAGAATTATAGAGAGAATCAAGAACAAGAAAGAATTTCATATATGCTAGCCAGACCAAGTGAGCTACAAATATTCTTTTCTATTAGTATCTTTTAAGCTTTGAAAGTCTTGACATAATAAGAGAATGATGTTCTTAAAATAATAAAACAAACCTCTTAACAATAAAATAATCATCTTAATCTAATAAAATAACTCTTCTCAGCATAATAAAATAATCCTTTCAAAATGCATGCTTTTTAAAGTATGCAGTATTACTAAATATTTTGAAAAGTATGCATTATTACTGTATACAGCCCAAATTAGTATTATAAAAATGTCAGCCTAAATTATAATTAATATAATTAATTCTGACTAATAAAATCACAAACATGTGATATAAATACATGCAAAGTTGATATATCTTTGTGTCAATTTTTCAACTTTATTATAAAAATTAAAAAGTTTGATATACTATAACTTCTTAAAAAAAATTAAAATAAAAAATATTCTTACAGAATTATAACTTTACTAAAAATCTATCAATTTGTAAAAGGATTTTTTATTTTAGTTATTTGCTCAAAAGTTATAAGATTTTCTGTAAGCCAGTTAAAAGTGAATATTTTATATTATCTCATACTATAGAAATAATAATTGATATAAGATAAAAATAAAAAAAATTATCAAAGATTAAAATAAAAAAGAATATTTATAATAATATAATTAAAATTATAAGATTAAGAATAAAGATAAATTAATAATAATATAAAAAATTTAATAATATAAAAGTATTTTTTAAAAAATTTATATATTAAATATAATAAATTATTTAAATTCAAAATTTTTTTTAAATTATAATTCTTATTAATTTTATTTTTTTATATAAAATAAAACTAAAAATTTAATTTTTAAAATTATTAGTTCAAATTTTTTTATATTATTAAAAATTATATTATAATATAATATTAAATTTTATAAATTTTTTATTTAATAAATTATTTTATTTTATAAAAATTTTATTATTATTTTACTAGTATATTAATATTAATATATATATAAAATTCTTTAACAAATAATAAATAAAGTATAATTATTAATATTTTTTAAGTTCCTAAAAATATATTAAATAAAAATAATATTTATATTATATAAATATGATATTTAATATTAATAAAATAATAATTAGTTAGATATTATATAATTAAAATTATAAAAATAATAATAAATTTATATTTTATAAAATTATAAATTATAATAATTTTGATTAAGTTATCTTTCTTTAGCTTAGATCTTTATTTTATATTATCTATATAACAGATTAGCTTTATATTACTTTTTCTTAAAGATCAATTTTACTCTGAATATATAAATAATTATTTATATATTTAATATATTAGATTTAACATATTGTCATACAGATAATTATTATATATATCACAATTATTAATTTAAATTATTAATATTTTTAATTAAATTTTTTTTTAATTAATTCTTTATATTTTTACTTATTCAGTCATTTTTTGTTTATATAAATAAAAAATGACTTGAATTAAACTATAATAATCTCAGGTATATGTCATGATTTAATTTTTATGACATGGACTAAGATGTTGTAATTCAAATTTTATGACATAGACTTGAAATGTTTATAATCTATATATAAGATATTGTGATCTATTTTTTATGATATAAACTAAGGTGTTGTGATCCAATATTTATGATATGATGATGTCAAATTTCTGTTATCATGATACAGATAAAAAAAGTAAGATTACATCTTGTAATTTATATATCATTAGTAGTAATAAAATTCTTGATTGCAGATTTATAAATAGATATAATATCCTTTAATTCATTTTTAGATTCAGAATCATAATCTTGCTTTAGCTTTTTTATATAAGTTTTGAAACTCTTACCAATTTCCTATATTAAGAGTTTATTAATAACTTGATCTGACTTAATATTACAATCTGCCTTCTCAATCTTTTACATTATAATTTTATTAATAGTTTGAGTTAGCATGCTCTTGCAAACTTGCATTATTATCATTTTATATACCACATAGAATTTTTAATTAAAAAATTAATATAATTAGGATATGCTATATGTATACTATCAAGTAAATAATATCTAAACATGCTATCACATAATATTATCAATAATACTATCATATATATACTATCAAAAAATATTATCAGATCATATTATTAATTTATTTTGCTCATAGTTAACCCTAAATTGTTAGTAATTATTAGCTTTACATAATTCATTTGAATATTATCTGAGAATAAGATATGTAGTGCCAAATTATTATTCTTACTTACTAACTTATCAAAATATAATTTTATTATATATATCTTTTATCTGTAATAATTATACCTTGATATCTCACTTTTTTTTTACTCAAAATAATACTTATTTAATGATTCATCAAAGTATAATTTTATATATCTTTTATTTATAATAATTATTTTTTGATGATCTATTTTTTTGCTTAAACTATTATTCATATCAAAAAATCTTTGGTATCTTATCAAAGCATAATTTTATATATTATATGCACACTCTATTTTAGAATATTAGCATTTCACTCTATTTTATTTAAAATAGTACTTATACTAAAAAATCTTTGATGATCTATCAATATATAAAAATGAAATATATCACATTTGACCTATTAAAGTGTAATTTCTGTACATAGTATAGTTTTACTTTGATGATTCAAAAAATATATTATATTTGATTCATCAAAGAGTAATAGTATAACTTTTCTATAATAATTTTACTTTGATAATCCAAGAATTTTTAGCATAAGTTATCTCTACTAGTACTATTTAAAGTATACTATATACACATTATATTTTATAATATGATTATTTTAACCTATTACTTACTCAAAACTATATCTTGATCAAAATTGCATAATATAAAAATAGTCATCAAATATCTTGTATATTTTATAATATAACTATTTATCTTATCTTATATATCAGATTTCTAAGATTATGCAATTTTATAAATTTTTGTGATTTATCTTATCTCTATATTGAAAATACTTATCCAGAACTTTATTTTGATCAAAATTATGTAATACAAAAATCTCTTTATATGATTCAGATATTAAAATATTAATTTTTGATTTGAATTTTTCTTATACTTATTTGTAAAAGATGATAAAAATCTCTTTACCTAAAATGTATAGCTAGAGCTAGATAAATATAGTAATATACTCTCAGTTAGAATATTCTACTTAATTAAATCATATTATTTTAAAAGATTATGCATATTCAATAAGAGTTATAAATTGACTTTTTAATTCTTTTTTATGTAAGTAGTAGAAACTTTTATTTTAGTCTCAAAATTTTACTTGTATTCCAGAAAAGTAATTTTATCTATACTCTCATACTCTTTTTTTTTCTCAAGTTTGAAAAAAACTAATAGTTAGTTTATATAAAATATTCAGAGTTAAGTGATAAAGTTTAAATAGATAATCTTATTTATTTTATCTATATATCTCATAGTCAATCACTTTTTTTATCTATATTCCATGTATATCTCAATATTATGAATCATATAACTGTAATAATTAACAGAGTAAGAAAAATATATGCTGATAATGATAATATCAAAGTGCTTGTCATAATAGAAATTACTTTTACTTCTTTTATTGAAATCTGAGAATGTGATTTAATTAAAAAGTATATATTATTTTCTGATTATGCAAGATAAGAAGTTATATTTGATATTTTTTGAAGTATATTATTACTAGTTTTACTAATATTAGTTCTCTTATTTATCTTAAGATTAATCTTAATATTATTTTTTGATAGTTTAATAATCTCATTATTAGTATATATTAAGATACTATTATCAATTTTTTCAGTTTAATTCATACTTTTTCTACATATAAAATACTTGCTTAAATTTTGCTAGATTTATTAGATATATAAGTATTATTACTTTACAATACTATAAATATATTATCAGACTTGATTATATTTTTTTTCTCATCTCCACTAATTATTGCAAAGCAGATTGTATTATGAAATAATAATACTTGTGTACTTAGATGATTTTCTGATTTTAGATACTCAAGCTAATTGATTTTTGATTCTAATTTATTCTTTAAATTTTTTAATTCAGCTATTTTAGATTTGAGAAATATTATTTCAGATTTGTGAAATAAAGCACTACATATCTTATTTTTAGTTAAGTTATTTTAAATTAAAATCATATTTTTCTAAACTGAAGATAACTTACCTTCCAATATCTTGATCATAGACTTAAGTGATTTGATTTTCTTGGATTTTATAATATTCTCAGCTTTAAACTTCACAAGAGAAATATTTTATTAGTATTTTTAATTTGTAAATATCTAGCTTTATCAATGAGCTCAAGATTATAAGTATGTAATTTCTAAACTATAGTATTAGATCTACCTAGTTTCTAATTCCATTTTTTTTTTATTCTTACTATTTTCTTTCCTAATCCTATTTCTTATTTTATTTTAATTAATTAGCTCATAATATTTTATTGTAAGTATTTAATTCAGATATAATGTTTATATCATATTGCAATTTCTCCTCAATATTATATTTATTATCTATATTATTAATAAAATTTAATTTGTTAAAAAAATAATATTGAATATATTATATCTTTTTAAATATATATATATTTTAAGTATGATATATTATATAAAATATATATATTTATTATAATATATCAGATAGGATATATATATAATAAATAAGTATAAGATACGTATATTTAATATATTTTATTTTTTCTATATATTATATATTTTTTGTTAGATATAAATATCTTGTATTTATAAAGAAAAAAATACTATTTACATTTATTACTATACTTAGATCATATATATAATTTAATGTATCTCTATTCATATCTGAATATTATTTATATATTATATAATATCATAATATAAAACCAAGATATAAAATTTTAAATAAGTTGATAGATAAGTATAAAACATCAACAAAATATATTTATTAGAAGAGAAATCTAATAGAGTTCTTTGAGATTAATCTATATCTTACTTATATGATAATGATATTAATTCTAATTAAAATACTAATATATTAAATTCTGCTATAAACATTTTTCATATAAAATCTTAATCTTTAGATAGAGATAAAATTCTATTAATATGCAAATTATTAGATAATAAAATAGGTATTCAAGACTCTGTCTCTTCTTCAAATCATAGTATATCACAAGATTTTGTATAGTTAAATAAGCTAATAAAAATAAAGAGATCTAAATCTGATTGAATATTTAACTTATTTATTATTATTAAAGATCTAATAAAAAAAATAGATAGAAAGCTCTTATATTCTACAGATATATTAGTCTCTTTTAGATATATAGTAGAAAAAGATAAGAAAAATTTATTAAATTCAAAATATAAAATTAATGAGTTATAAACTTCAAATTTATTTATTCTATGATCCTTTAGGATCATCTTTTTAGATCTGCAAAGCAATAGTTCTTTGAGTTTACTCTTTATTTTCTTTATTAGATAATCTAATATAGTAATAAATAAGAGTATTAAGATTAGTGATAATTTTTATTACATCATATATTTCTTTCTCATATCTCTCACAATTTATACATTTTTTTTTAATAATAAATTATTAGAATCTGAACTAAAATTCACAGAAATATATCATTTTTTAAATGATATATTGTTATTCTTATTACTATTCATCTCTTGAGAAAGTTGATCAGATATCAAAGGCTTATCAATCTGAAATGCAATAGCATAATTTACTTTGAGTTTATTTTTTATCTTGTGCATAGTTACTAGAATAATATGATCCTTCCTATTGAAAGAAATTTTTAATTCATCTTTCTCTCAATCTATAATATATTTATATTTTTTGAGAAGTGAGTTTGAAAATATCAATATTAGTTTAGGAATACATATAATTATAAAATCTTTATATATAGTAAAATCTGGAGGGAATATTATTAAAAAATTATGAGCAATACTAATAGATTCTGTTAGAACTGTAGTAATTCCACTAAGATTATATTTTTCTAATTTATCAATTAGTTAATTTACATATTTACAATATCTTCTGATATAATTAGAGATTTAGTTCCACTATCTAGTACCAATACAAAAATTTTTAAGCATTTGATTTTAACTAGTATAGCTGCAAGACTTGTAATAGATTTTTTTCTTCAAATAAAGTCTATTTTCATAGAATTATTCAATATCTTCTCTTTTCTATCTAATTCTGAAATTATTAGAGATAGATCTTTATAATCCATAAAGTTAGATTTTGTGATAGAAAGAGGTATATGATCTAAAAAGTTACCTCTAAAGGGTCTGGATAGATTTCTAATCTTGATTTTAAGTTTCTTAATTCAATCTATAGGTATAATATTATTAAGTATATTTAGTACAATCTTTTGAAATTTATCAGAAGTGAAAGTATTCTTCTATTTCTTTTTATGAGATTTAGATTTTCTTTTAGTCTTGGATCTTTTAGACTTTACTTTTTTTTTGATTTAACAATATTTATAATTTTCATAATTTCAGTTTTAGTTAAGTCACTTTCAGAATCAGATTTTAATTCAGAATCAAAACTAGATCCAGAATTAGAATTAGATTCATTATTAGAAGAACTAACATCAGACTCAAAATCTAAATCTTTAGTAGCAAGATTAATCTTATCTTTTTTCTTGAATTTGCTTTTGTTAGAATATTTAGACTTGCTCTTCTTTTTATTTTTAAGATAATTGCAAGAATTATGATCTGTTTTACCATACTTTAAACATTTATATTGAAATAATTTTAAAATTGTATATATTACTCAAGCTAATTTTACTTGATTAATATCTAATTGTTCAAGCTATAATCTCAAATCTTTAATTAGATCATGATTATAATCTTCTCCTATATTATCAAAATTATTTAAAAAATGATTTATAGCAAGTTCATCTGCTTTTTATTTTTCTGGTCCAGAAGATTTCTTCAAAATTTACTATCCTTTAATAATAATTTCCTTAAAGTCTGTTATAATTTTTTTGAAATCATCATGTGAAAGTGTTATTTGATTAGATTGATTCTCCTGGAGCTTAGAAGAAATAGTTTGTGAGATAGATTGAGATTATTCAGATAATATCATAAATTTTATTAAGTTTCTGACTTCATTTTTAGTTATACTCATATTGCTTGAATAATTATCTTTTGTATTAACTTTAGATTGTGATTGAGAAATAATAGAATAAGATTTAGGATTATACTGATTCAATATTATTTTAGTCTTCTGTCTTTTAATTTCTTCTAATTTTGATAGTAAAGCAGAAATTAGATATTCAAGATTAATATATCTTACTTCTATTTTGTTATCAGAAGAAAGATCCTAAAAGAATTACTATCTAATCATTTCTTTCTATTTTAATTCTGAAAGTACTAAATAGACAAGACTTTTTAATTTTGCATAAAAATAATCTATAGAATCAGTATCTTGAGTAATGTTATGAAATACTATTTTTAATTTTTTAGTAATTATTATAGGATAATTAGTTCTAAACTAATATAGTATCTGTCTAATGCAAATTTCTAAAGCTATAGTATTTCTCTCTGCATTAACGTTAGATATATTTAGTATTAATTTTGTTAATCAATCATCAGATATCAATTAATTTTCATCAAAAACAGTATGTACTGATACTAATGATATAGTAATTATATTATTATCAGCTAGAACTATATTTCTTATTTGAAGAGCTTCATCTCTAAACTAATTAACATTAATAATACATAATATATTATTATTATTAGCTAATCTATTGATAATATCAAGATTAGTTAAGTTAATATTATTGCTAATATTTTGTAATTCCTAATTTTTATTCTTGAGATGAGTTTCATATCAATCTTTTATATCATTTCTTAAACAAGTCTCAAAAATTTCATGAATTCTTACTCTAATTCAAGCATCTGTAAGTAAATCAAGTTTAGATACTTCATAGTATTATTTAAAATCTCTAATCTATTCTTCAGGATCTTTTTTAGCTTTTCTATAAAATAGGGATGATACATATCCTACCATTCCTCTATATTAGTTATTTATAGGTAAATTATTCTGAAGTACAAATATTTGTTAATTTAAATTCAAAATTAATTGCTGTGAATTGCATTTTCTATTTTTTCACTTGATATGACTTGTTTTCTAATTCTTAAATTTATTATAATATCTATCAAAGATTTGATCTTGATTATATTCTAATAATTCTTTATTAGCCTGATATTATTATAGCTTCTATTCTAAATGATAAATAAATATCTTATAAATAATTTCAAGAATATGTTTGAGTTTAGATTATTTTTCTAATGTCAAGTTAATATTAAATCACAAATATCCTTGCAAATTATATTTTTGTTAGTTATTATTAAGATTTCTAGTAAGTTGATTGATATAATTCTGCAAGATATTATATTCTAATATAAGTTAATTAATATAATTCTGCAAGATATCTCATTTTGATATAAGTTAATTAATATAATTTTGCAAGATATCTTGTACTTGAATAAGTTGATTAGTTTGATTCTGAAGATTAACATTTTATTATCTATAAAAATTAAAATCCTGTTATAGCTGAACTATCTGATTATTTCTATCATCTCGTTAAGTGATAACACTATCTATATCCTGATATACAAACTGATAATTATGTTAAATAGTATTTAAGAAATCTCTAATATCTTTTATATTATTGATAGGATTATTTAATAGAGTATCATCATCTTGGATATGATTTTTAATGTGATTTAAGTCTTGTTCAATTTGTATAAAAAAATCAAGTTTTGCCATATCTATATCTTCTTCTTCTGAATTATATAAACTTGGAGAGCTTCTTTGAGAAGAAATAACTTTAAATCTATATCTTAGATTTTGAACTCACTCTTCTGATTCTTGTAATTACTTTTCTATATTATTAATATAAGATATTTTATCTTGGATATCCTTTTTAGCTTGATATAAGTTTCTTTTAAGGAATGATATCTCCAATTTCAACTTTGTTTTTTCTTTCTTCAAAGTATTCTTGAGATGTTTCAGTTTTTCTTTAAGAGATTGGATTTTTTTTTCATATTTAATATATTTATACTCTAACTCATTTATATATTTCTCATTAGATCTATTGATTGAAACTTCATTAGATAACTTATCTCTTAAAGCTTGATTTATCTCCTTTAATTTCAATTCTCAATCAGAACTTGATTCATGAGGTATTCAATTTTTTGAAGAAAGAAGACTTTATCTCTTGAAATATAGTTGATAAAATATCATGATTATTACAAAGTAATGAGACTCTGTTTCTATTTTTTATGAAATAATATATTTGACTTATCCCTAACTTTGCTAAATATTAATTTTTACTATAATAAGTAATATCAAAAATAAGTAGATTCTTAGACTATACTTTGTATAAATTAAGTAAGTCTATTATTAAAATTAATCCAAATAAGAAATTACAAATTATTCTGAATATGCTTTTTTATTGATTTATTAACTATCATTTTAATACAAAAGCTTTAAGAGATGTATATAAAAAAAAGAATATAATTTTCTATATAAAAAAGTTTGTGAATGATTATATAATTAGAATGAATGACAAAAGTATGTTCCATCACCAAAAAATATTTCATGAGTTAGTTATAATAAAATTTCACATCTAAATTATATATATATATATAATTTATTATATCTTATAAATAATATCATTAATAAAAAAATATATAAATGGGTATTTACTATTATAAATATTATATCATATTTTAAATATGCTATTTCTCTTATATTGAAAAATAGTTTAGATGTTGTCAAAGTCTTTAAAAAAATTTATAATGATTTATTAAATCCACTTATATGGTCAATACTTCTATAATATAATCAAGAGCATGAATGGATAAGTAAAATGAGTAAAATAATAAAAGAATATAATGTAATAATTAGATTGATTAGTGTATATAGTTATCAGAGTCTAGCAATTATAGACAGATTCTGTAAGATACTTGTAAAAATACTTTATAAAATCTAATATAGTGTTAAAAGTATATCCTCAAATCCTAAATTAATAAGAGTATAGGTTAAGTATTTACTAGTAGTAATAGATTATTTAAATAATTATTTAAAATATTTTATTAGAACTTCTGAATTCTTAAAGTGGAGGTTAATACTAATAAAAGTCATTAAATTAGAAAAGATTGAATCTCAGTTATCTACAAAATATAAATATCCTGTTAAGAAATATAAGAAGAATATATTAAAAAAGAGGAATAATATTTGTTATCTACTTGCTAATGTAAAGTGGAAAGGAGATATGAAAAATCAAAAGTGCATAACATATCCTACATTCAGTTCAAGCATTCATAAAATTCACAAAATTATGATAATAAAGAACAAATCAGTTTTATATTATTTAGAAGATGATAAGTTTACACTAAAGTATGAATTTGTGAAAGAAGAACTTATGCAAATAAATCTGAAAACTTTATAATATCTTTCACAAAGTATTTTAAACAATAATAAATATACTAGAAACATCTCCTAAAAAATATAATTCTAATTAACTTTGACTAATGCTTGTGAACTTGTAATAAAATGGGATGATAAATATCTTTCTGAGAATTATACTTATAATAGAATATTATTAAAATGGTACTATACTAAAAGATATAAATGAGATTTATGTTTACATAATGTGAGAACTAGTAGTACATGATATCCAAAATATTTATGGTAGAAAGATTATAAAATATAATATCTTGAAAATATTAAAAAATAACATATAATCAGAAAGATAGTTATCTTTCTTTGCAATATATAAACTATACTTTTTTATTATATTAAAAATATATGAAGAATCATAAATGATTTACTTTTTTGAAAAATATAAAAGTTCAAGATACATAATACTCAAAATATACTAGAAATAATCATAAACTTAATCTTGATATTGCTAAAGAAATTGCACAGTCCAGAGGTGATAATTATTTATCTAATATTTATATTAATTATTATTCTTTATTAATGTGAAAATATGCCTATAATCATGTATGGTATATATTGCTTAATCCTGTAATATATAGTATTCTTATTGTTTAGATTTATATTCTTATAATCTTGATCTTACTAATAAAATTACTAATCACAAAGGTGATAAATATTTGTCTGAAAAATATACTAATCTTATATCTTCACTTTTATGAGAATATAATAAAGAATATCAATAGAGTTCAAGCCTTGTATATATAAGAAATTTGGATACTTGATATCCATATTATGTAAGTAATATAAAACTCTCTATCAAAGAAGCTCAAAAAATTGCAATATAAAATAATGAATTATATCTATCTAAGAAATATGATAGTATACATACAAAATTAAAATAACAATATGAAAAAAAGCATAAATAGAATGTAACTCTTAATTATATAAAAAATTTAGAAATGTGATATTTCTTTTACTCTTGGAAAAGACAAGAATTTTATCAAAAAATTATAACTGAATTATTAGACATATCACTATCTGATAATTGTTGACCTGATTTCTTAAAAATATCAGAATATCTAAAAGAATTAGAGTTAGATATTCCTTATTATAACTTTGGATTTGCTATTGAAGTGCAGGATAAGTAATATAAAAAATATCACAAATTTTTTCATAAAGATAATTCTGATAATTTTATTAAATAATAAGAGTAGGATCATCTTAAGAAAGACTTATATGACAAGAATGATATATATTTATTTTATATTTGATATGATAATAAAGATTCAGAAAAAACTATTTGAGATGAATTATTTGTATTAGATTTAATTAATTAATCTTTCTGAATCTTAATATTAATATATCAAATATTCAATAGTAATTTCATTTCAAATTTATAGGATCAATATTTTAATAAAACATCTACTAATTTTACATACTAATAAATATTTTTTGCTATATATAATATACTTATTTCTATAACATTTTATAACTGACTAAATTCTGAAGCATCCCAGACTGAGAAATACATCAGAAAGCATGATAGGTATTATATTAAGAAAATTAGATAGATAAATAGTCTAAATATATATTTTTGATCATGTAAAAAAGAACTTCATTTATGAAAAGCATCTTATAAGATCCAGAAGGATAAATTTAAATAATATTCAGTTTGTTTTTACTATACTGATGAGAGATATTGTAGATATATTTTCAAAAATCTGTTAGATAAGAAATTTTCATCTTGTAAATTATTATTTTTGAATGAGATGCAATTAGACAGATATAATAAAGAATTGAAATTAGTTTTTGAATATCAAGAATCCTAATACTATGGTCTTAATTCAATATTTTATAAGCAAGATCAGATAGACTTGAAATAATAAAAAATCAAAAAAAGTGTAATATATGCAAGAAGCAAGATATAGATTTTATTAAAATACCATATAGTACAGATTTATATGAATTTATCCAAAATATTTTAATTAAGAAAGATTATTTACAGGATAAAATATAAATAAATATTGATAGGATATATTAAAATTCATCTTCTAAACTTATCCAAAATATTGATCAAAATCTTTTTCCATTTAGCTAAAGACAAAATATTATACTTGATTTTATTTGTTAACTAATTATAATATAAGTATTCTGTACTTATATTATGAAGAGAGATTAAATTTTATGATAATAGAAAAAAATTATCTATATGTTAAAATAAATTCAAATATGTAATTCACATACAAAACTCTTTTTTATACTTTAAAATTAATTGATTTTTGTATTTTTAGATATAAGATATCTGATAAAATCTTATATCAAATTCAAGATTAGTATTTAAATTTATAATATTTAATAATAGTCTATTATTATGAATTTTCTAGTAAGCCTTTAGGAAAAATTATAAACTTTAATTTGATCCATCTTAGATTATACAAAGATAACAGAAAATATTGGCATATCAGTAATGAAACTATTAGTAAAATTATAATGATATATTCAAATTTAATACATATTTATATAAGTTATAGTAATCAAATTACAAATATATCATTAATTAAAATTGCAAGAAAATATCAAAGAATAGAGTATATTAATATAGATGATTATAAAATTTCTGATAAATCATTAAAAAAAATCACTAATTCTTGTCCAAAGCTTCAATATCTTCACCTACCTAATTATTATTATATATTCAATAATAGAATAATAGAAATTGCAAGTTCACATCCTAATTTACTTAGTCTTTTTTTGAAGATAAAAATCTCAAAGATTGTGAGATTACAAACTTATCTATAAAAAAATTGCTAAATTATATCTCAAACTCTAATATTTTAATATATCAGTATAGGATAATATAATTAATGAATCTATTTGTATATTACTACAATTATGTTCTAATTTACAAGAACTTATTCTTAAATAATATAATATTACTGATATAACTATTAATGCTATTATAAATTTACATCATAATCTTTAGAAACTTAATATCATATATTATGATCAGATTTCAAGAAATATAATTTTAAGTATAAAAGTTTTAATCCTGAAATTAAACTTCAAAGTACTAAATTACTAGTTATTCATAATTAAATGCAAATTATATAGAGCAAAATATATATGTAATTTATTTTTCAATATAATAATTAACTCAATTAGAATGAAAGAAGAAAAAATATCTATATTTATATATAATATCAATGAGATATTCAAAAAATTCTCAGAATGAATGAAAGATAATAAATTTAGTTCAGATATCCCATTTAAATTACTGATATATGATGAATCTAATAGTAGAAAAACTAATATAGTTATAAATCTTATACTTGATAATAAATTACAGTGAATATTTAAGAAAATTATTATATTAAAAATAATGATCTTATATTAATAGGTAAGCATTTTGAATTGAAATGATAACTTATACAAAATAGTTTTTAGATCTTTGCGCATATCTCTAAATCATATCTAGAAGATATTATATTTAAAAGAATATCTATAAATAAAATTCCAGATATAACTAAATTCTTTTCAGAATAAAGTATTAAAAAAAGTATAAGAACAAATTATTCCTTATTTTATTAGTGATCAGTATTAAAATATCTTTTTAATATATGTATTACAAAAATATATCCAAATTCCTAAAATTATCTGTGAAAATATCTCATATTTATGTCTATTTTAGGAATTAGATAGTAAAGATGATATTAGTAGAATTATACATCAATATATAGATGCTCTAAAAAAGATATTCAAGATTATTGATAAGCATTTATGGAATCAAAAATTTATGATTTTTGATTTTACTAAGCCAGTTAATGATTCTCTAGCAGTTAGACTTGATTGGAATACTCCTCTGAAATTAGATAAATAAAACAAGATATATCTATTAGATAATAGATATTTATTTTTTTTCTTATTATTTATTAATATATTAATATAAATATATTTTATTGTTATTTCTTATATAATTAAGAAGATGTATGTATTTAGCCTAGTATTGAAATTAAGATAGATAAAAAATAATAACAAGTATAATCTATTATTATAATGATCTTTTAGATTTATCTTCATTAGAGATTTTTGTATTGAATAAAAATAGATTAATATATAAAAATCAAGATAAAAAAAAAGTTATCAGCTTTTCTTTAGAAAAGATAATGAAATAGAGTCTAAAATACTATATTCTGCATCTACTTTTCTGACTTTAAGTGATAGAGTTACAAGAAGATGAGATTGATAAATCAATAAATAGATATGTATAGATATTAGATAAGTTATGCATTATTAATTTGACATATTTCTCTTCAAATCATCTATAATAATTAGTAATATTAAGCTAATTCTTCAGCTATCATATTATCAGGTGATATATATATTCAAGCCATTTTTATGCTATGATATTTATAGCTCAGATCTTTTTTGCTATTTCTTGAATATATTTAACTCTGCTAATTAGATTTTCTATTTGTAATTCATAATGATGAATAGCTAATCTTGTGAAAATATTAGTTTAGCTTCTGGTTTTTATTTAAGCTTTATATATTCTTTAAAACTTATATCACAATATCTATTTCTGATATAATTTATATATCAATATTCCTTTATCTTATAATTATGATATTGTAACTAATTACTTATTCATATGGTGCAGTAGACATGACACAGCATATAGTGCAGTTACAGCACATGGTGTAATAATCATCAATTACTACTAAATCAGATGAATAAGTAATTTTATTAATTAATCTTATTTATAATTAATTCTATTTTTAATTTATATTATT
>CAJVPS010001097.1:0-17407 GCA_910591765.1 Ambispora leptoticha | reverse complement strand
TCTGAATACTTTTAAATAATAAAAATAATTATAAGTTATAAAATTAAAACTATTTATATCACATTTTATCTTGTTTACAACTATTAATAAAATAATCTTACAGAAAGTATTTAGCTTTATCTTGAAATCTACAATAATCACAAGCAGATAGATTGAGTTATTTCTAGATAAAATAATTAAAACAGTATTATCTATCAGTTTTCTTTTTATTTCAAGCTTTTGAAATAGTTTTACTATTTACAAAGTATTTACAGTATAAATATTTAACTATTCTGCTTTCTATCTTCAATTTTTTTAAGACTTCATTTTTAATAAAGAATCTTTCTTTTATAATAAGTATCTTCTCTGATTCTTGGATATGTTTTACTTTTATTTATCAGTCTTTAATTTTATTTTGAGATAAAATTATTAAAAGATTATCTGATATATTTATTTTAATATTAATTTAAATAAATAAGTCATCAAAGTATTGAGAATATTCATGTTTGGAAGTTGGTAATTTATAATAATACTAATATTCTGCAGTAGATTTTCTTTAATTAAAAGTTTATTGAGAACTTTGATAATGAGTTTATTAAAACTTTTCTTCTAATTTTGAATATTTCTCTCAGATGAGAATGATATTCTTAACTTGTATTTCTTCTTTAAAGATTTTAATATTTCTAACTTTAGAAATCAAATTTATTATTAAGTAAGAAACTTTTTCAAAATTTATATTATTAAATTATCTGATTAAGATATGAATCTGAGTTTGAGATTTATCAAATATCTAATAAAAAAAATTATAATTCTTTAAGTCTTGATCTTTAATTTCAAATTCATTATTAGTAGTTTTACTTAAAGATATTTCAGAATTATTATTATTAGTGATGGAAGTTGCAACTAGTTATAACTCTATCATAATTCTTTGATTGATTACTGCAAGCTGTAACTAATTGAGAAGCTATCTTTAATTATTATTATCTTCTGTAATGCATCTCATTATTCATGAATAAATTTGATTGATATTCTTTCTTCTTCTCTATTCTAATTAAAGATTATGATATTTTTCTTAAGATTAATTTTAGTATTAATTTTGTTTAACCAGTTTATTTCTATAACAAGATTATAAACTTGAGCTTCAGTAATATTTATTTCTGCTAGAATTATAATTTCATCAATAGTGATAGAGAAGTTATCAATTATTCCTAATAGTTGTTTAGAATATCTATTAATATCAGATATAGAGATATTTAATTTTTGTTGAATCTTTATTTCAAGTTATTTGAGAAATTTATAATTAATAACACATTCTAATATTCTAGTATTAATAATTAAGTCTATAAAAGTCTTGTTAATCTTGATTTCATATCAGACTAAGATAATTTTGATTTTTTGAGTGAATATTACTTTTCATTTGAGTTTTTTCTATAATTTCTTTCTCATTTCTTTTGATATTCAAATTCTTTATTTAAATAATATTTTAATAAGTTGGATAATAATAATATTAATCTTCTAAAATATCAAATCTTGTAATATATCATAGTCTTTTAGCTTTTTTACAAGAATTAAAAGATAAGCTCTTCCTTTCTTTTATTTTTTCTTTTTCAAATTGGTTTTATCTTTCTTAGGTACTTCTGACAAAGATTAGATAACTTTATTTTCTTTTTTATTTTCTTTCTTTTCTTTGATAATTCTTTGATATTTTCTTTTTCCAGCAAGATAATCATAAGTTACTAGTAATAATGAACTGGATTGAATAGATAAATCACTTTAAAAATCACTAGCTGATACTTGTAATACTATTATTAAATTCTGAATCTAAATAAGAAGAGAGATAGTATTCAAATTTTGAGAATTATTAGATTATTAATTAGTATTTTGGATGTTCTGATTTTGCTAATTATTATTATTACTATTATTATTTTGATTTTAATTATTCTAATTTTGAGAGATATTTTGATTATTGGACTATTGATTATTAGATTATAAGTTATTTGGATATACTTTACTAATATTCTCTTTTTTTCTATAACTATAATAGATAATAGTAAAATTATCTCTTGGCTGATTTTATTATTAATTATTATTATTATTCTGATTATTATATCTTCTATCAGATTCTATATAGTTTAACTTACTGATTAGATCTTGCAAGATCTTAGCAAGAATACTTTATTTATCAGTTAATTAAGTTTAGATTTGATGTTTTAAAGAATTCAAATCAGTTTTCTTTATATTTTTAATAGTTTTAATAATACTTTTCATAGTATCTTTAGCATTCAGATTAATTTATTTTTGAATTTCTGATTTGAGATCTTTCTTGAAAATTTGAATCTTATATTCTTCTAAATATACTTGCTCTGAATTCACTTTACTTTCAAGTTTTATAAATTGATTAATATATTTTTCTACTATTCCAGTTTGTTTTAATAATTTCAATTCATTCTACTATTATTGCATCTTACAAGACAAATAAAATTTAAGAATAAATTAGTAAGAAAAAATATGTATATTATAATTTTTAGTAATCTATTTATTTAATTTGAAAGTATTACTAATAGATTATTAATCAAATTAAATAGCAGCTATTCTCTCTAGATATTCTCTTATTATCTTATCTTTCTGTTATTAGTAATTTCATTAGCTTTAGTAACTACTTTAAAGTTATATAATTATTTAATAGGATCCTGATCATTATTTTTAAATTTATAAATTGAGATAAGAATTTTCTCTATTTTTTGAATCTTTATAAATTGAGTTAATTCTTCAAGAGCTTGAATAAGACTTTTCATTTTATCTAATATAGCTATTTCTTCTTTTGGTTAAAGTTTTTGAGATTGAATTTCTTTGATTATAATTATTAGCTCTTCTGGATCTTTAAAATTACTACTTTTATACTTTGATTCTGTTAATTAATTAGTTGAAGAAGTTTTAAAATTGTCTGTTTCTTCAAGAATTAGAAAAATATTATTAGCTAGATAGATTTATTATTTAATTATAATTTTTATTTCAAATATGAAGATATTTAATAATTTGATAATTTCTTTTTAAAGTTAGTTAGATATGAGATTTTACTATATTATATTATCAAAAAGTTTTTGTAAGAGTCTGTTATGAGAGATCATATAATAGTCTTGAGAAAATTTATAAATCTTTTATCTGAATCTTGATAAGCAGTAAAATAATAAGGATAATAGTTATATAATTTAATATAAAATAAGAATTTTCAAGAATTATCTTTATTATATTTACTAAGATATAGATCAATTAGAAGTCTGATAAAGAGTAATATATACTTATAAATTAATTAATTAGGTAATAAATATCTCAAGATAGTTAATTCTTAAAATAATAAAATAAATAATAAATAAAAATAATAAAATGAGTTAAAAAGAAATTTTTGAGAGTTAAAATCTATAGAGAGGATACTAAATATTATAAACTATACTTTAAAAGATAGATTTTACTAAAAATATAGTCTATAATAAGTTTTAAGAGTGAAAACTAAATTATTTATAAAGATTAAGAGGATAATGATTATTTTAAAGATTGTTAAGTATCAATACTTATAAGTATTATATCAATATAAAACAAAAATAAAATAAATTAAAAATAAAGTTATAATCATGAAAACTAAACTAAGAATAGATATCTAAAACTAAAGTAACAAATATTATATTAAAAACAAAAGATTTAGTATGCTGACTAAACTTCTAACGGTATATTTTTAACTATTAGGTAAACAAAAGATATATATCAAAATAAAATAAAGCTTTTATATACAAAAAAGCTTATAAAAATCTTCTAAATCAAATAAATATGTTTGAATTATTTTAAGTAAAGGATATGTACTACCTATATTTTTTAGGCAAGAAATATATAAATAACCAGAATATAATCTATTATGACAGAAAAGATAAATAAAAGCAAGATATTAAGACAAAAATCAAAGAAATAAAAGTAATAACTAAATATTCTTAGAATTTTTATAATTCTTAAATATATATAAATAATATTAAGAATAAATTATTATGAATTTTATCATATAATTATTAATTATTTGTTAAAATTATAATATAATTTTTATTATTATTAATTATTTTATTAAATATACTTATTTCATTTTAATTTATATATCTTTAAAATTACTAATTATTTTTTATTAATATCTTTAAATTATATAAATTATCTTATATTATAATCTTAAATTATAATATTAAATTTACTAGTTATTTTTAAAAATCTTTCTTTAATATTAAGATAGCTATATTTTATTTATAATTAAATAGATATTTTATTACTATTAAATTTGTTTATAATAATTTTATATAAGTTTTATTAGAATATATATCTTTTAAATTAGACTATAATCAATATTCTATTATATTTTTAACACTTATTTCAGATATTAAGTTATTATCACTAATAAATTTGTTTAATATTAGATTAATATTATCAAAAATATTAAGAATTTATTAATATAAAAACAGAATTATTAATTAAAATATACTAATTAATATTATTATTATCAAGAAGTTAAAATTAAAGACCAAGTTTTACTTTCAACTCACAATATAATTAATCTTATAGATAAGTAATATTTTTGTAAAAAGCTTATATTAAAATATATTAAATTCTTTTCTATTATTAATATTATTTTATTTATTATATATAAATTAAATTTATTATTATATTTGAAAATATATTCTGTATTTTATATCTTATTATTAAAATATATAATTCTAATAATAATAAAAAATTTATATATCTAATATATTCACAAGCTATAATTATATTTGAAATTAAAAAAGAAGAATTTAAAGTCAAATTAATTTTAGATAAAGAAATTAATCTTATAAATAAGTAATATTTTAGTAAAAAGCTTATATTAAAATATATTAAACTCTTTTCTATTATTAATATTATTTTATCTATTATATATAAATTAAATTTACTATTATATTTAAAAATATATTCTGTATTTTATGTCTTATTATTAAAATATATAATTCTAATGATAATAAAAAATTCATATATCTAATATATTTACAAGCTATAATTATATTTGAAATTAAAAAAGAAGAATTTAAAGTCAAATTAATTTTAAATAAAGAATTATTTGTAATAAATCTTAATATTTAGTAAAATAATTAGATTATTCACTTCATAATACTAGAGAACTCTTAAAAAATCTTTATAATATTATAAAACTTAATAAAATCTTTAAATTCTAAAATATCAATAAGAATATTAATTCTTAAGAGAAAAGATATATAATAAAATTAATATTTAGTTTATAAATTATTATTACTATATCACAATCATTCTACTTTTATCAAGATAAGTCATATAGTATTATGAGTTATTTTAGCTATAATAATAGAAATTCTTTTTACTCTTATTCTATTAATATAGCTAGTATACTATTCTTTTTATATAATTAGATATAAAAATTCTAATTCCAAAATTTGTTGAGTTCTTTATTATGAGTTCAGAAATATTAATGGAAATCATACATAAATACTGCAGATATTTATAGCTTTGAATAGTTATGTTTAAGAATGTAATTGGTGAATAATAATTTGATAATATTAGTCTTGTATTAGATATTTGCAATGGAATATAACTATAATATCAAATGATATTTATTATTGAAATTCCATTCAAGAAAACTGAGGAACTTGATTACTTTAGCTTACTTTTTCTAAGCTTATCAAATACTTCAGATGTATAATATTATCATAGTAACATAAATTTCTTTAATTTCATAATTTTTTGAATCTTGGAATTATGACTAATCAGTAGATCTTTGAATAACATGTGATTCAGTTAAGAATTCAATCATGATTCAATAATGATTTTATATACATGTATACCGGAAATTAATTAAATTGTGTAAATCGATAGATCGGATTTCTCACTTAGACCACCCTCACAGTTTATTATGTAGTTTTGAACATACTAAAATATATTGAATTGCTTATACTAATATCAGTTTAATTTAATTATAATATTTTTTAATTATATATATATATTTGGCGATAAAAAATTTTTTAGTATTGACAATGCTGATATTAAAGAACATGTATTTGATTTTGCATATTCATTGATTACTAAAAAAATTTATGAGTTTCTTAAAGGTGATCATTTATGTTCTTTTTTATTGATAAAACTCTTGGAAAAATTATTTTACATTTAACACACTATCGTTATGATTTTCTCTCATTAGAAATCATTGTGATTCTATGATTATTTAAACATACAATTTCAAATTAAAACTTGTTAATCATTAATAAAGTGAAACTTTTATTTTTGTGAGCTTAGTACATGTACGTATCGGCTCTTGCCATTGTCAAATGATCATTCAGATCTTTATAGCTGAAATGAAATAATAGCGATCGTGTAAATGAAACCAGAAAGTTAATACAGGACAATATGATGGTGCAAGTAATAAATCTAACTCAAAAAGAGTCCAAATCAAAATTAATGGACTTTGAACGAATATACTTATGTATCGGTCTAAACTTTTCAATTTGACATTCGAATTCTAATTCGGTGTACTATAACTAATATAAAAGTCAAAGAAAAGACGAATGCTAAAAACCGTTTAAGATCTAAAATTGATGGCATACATATTAATATATCCCATTTACATTAAAAATAATGATTGCTTTCCTTTAAAGATGAACAAAAATTCTATTTTTATTTTTTCTGTTAAATTGGCTTTGAAGTTTAAAATAATGAAAGATAGCTCACATTATTTTTGAGTTAAATGACCAAATTTCATGTACATGTACTTTAAATTGTATTTTTATTCATATTTAAACAAAACCTAACGTCATTAATGACATATATATTTTAAATATTATGTTTCTCGTGATTTCTCGTAAGTTTGTTTATTTCTAAAGGTGTTTTATTAAATATCCCGTGTAAATTTCTAATTGGGACCATTATTCAGACATGAGGTGATTTTTGTAAATAATTAAAGGACTAAACCAGAGTGTGCATGTATATAGTACGTGCATTTATCATTATACATGACATGTAGAAAGTCGACTCCACGGTAGTTTACATTTCCAAAAAGTTTTGCATTTATAGAGGGCACGTAGCGTACGTAGTGTTAACTGACGTAGTACAAGTATTTGCTATACAGATATAGCGGGGATCTGACTATAACCCCCCCCATCGTCTCAGCTAAAAAACCAACACATCCCTTAAATAAATACATGTAACCTGATTTACATAAATAATCTATAAAAATAAATAAAATAACCCATTGGCTCATCTAAGATTGGATTTACAATTCAATACCATTCGTTTTGCACATCTTCGTAGCTTCTTGATGCCCATGATATGCGGCTAATTTCAAATATTCTTCTCCTTTCTTTTGATCTTTTTTCGTTCCTAATCCATTATAGTATGAATTCCCAACATTATACATTGCAATGGTATTTCCATGATCAGCCGACCGAATGAAATACTTCAATGCGTGCGAAGCATCTTTTTCAACGCCATCTCCTTTCCATAAACAATAACCATATCGTAGTTCAGCTTCTGGGATTTCACCGTCATCTGCTGCCTGTTTGAATAAGTTTGCGGCATCACGCAACCGTTGTTCCTTAGGTTTTTCTGCTTCAGTCCAATCAAGAATGTTGTAATAAAGGTAGTATCCGACCCAATATTTTCCTAAGAGGTCTCCAATGCCCTTATATTCATTAAATGTATCCCATGCAAGCTTTTTATTCTTCTTTCTGTGTTCTTTGATAGCTTCAGCTAATGATATCTTAGGAGTTTCAATTACTAATTCTTCTTCTGGAAATTCGGGTTCGTGTTCGTCTTGCTGGTCTTCTCTTTGTTGAAATTGTTGACGTGGTATATTAGCAAAACTTGGCCTAGGTGACGGCGGTGGCTGTGTTTTTAGCCAGATAGGATAAAGCGTTTTAAAGAAATCAGTTATAGAAGGTCGCATACTGGGATCATCGTGGACAGCTAATAGAATTCTCGATTAACATCGATTTATCATCTCTAAACTTCATGAATAAAACGTAAAATAATAAGCGTACCTTCGTTTACTATTCTCTTATATTCAAGTGGAGTATTTGGATTAGAGAAGGGTTCTCGATATTTGTCATTAACTACTCTCTGACGTATTTTGACAATATCATGCGGAATATCTTCATGAGGTCTTTTTGCTTCTGCTATTTCCCACAGCAATATCCCAAAACTAACGATTATGACATGAGAAAAATCTTAACATACTGTATAAGGGATAATTTATAAGTATAAAAAAATAAAGACAAATACCTGTAAATCTCACACTTAGAATCATAATAATATTTTCGATTACTTAATTTCTCAGGTGCCATATAACGTACATTATCAACATTTGCACCAATATTTCTTGTGGCTTCACTAAGCCCTCTCGAGAGACGAAAATTTCCGATTTTTGCTTTATAACCATCGCTAATGAAAATATTTTCACTTCGGATGTCATGATGAATAATGTCGACTGCTTGAAGATAAGATAATCCACGACAAATATCCAGGGCAAATTCAATCTTTCTTTTCCAATCAAACAAATTAGGGTGTTGCGAATAGAATTCTCGAAGATTTCCATGTTGCGCCCATTCAGTGACTAAATACTTTTTAGTACCTTCATTTGCCAAGCCATAGAATTGAATGATATTTGGGGAGTCGCGTAGTTTCTTCAGAATCGTTACTTGTGTTTGGATATCTGATTCCGGCTCCTCCGTCAAGGCCACCTCTTTGAATGCCACATCATTATTATCTAATTTTCTTCTGCGTTTTTGCACTTTTCCTTCATTATTTTCTTCTCTTGCTGGAAAGAAATCATTAATATCCAAAGGTTTATCGCCAATAACATCTAATACGTTTAATTGTTGCATGTTGGTCTGTTGTTGTTGTCTTAGATAAAGTGAATTTAGTGCTTGTATTCCTTCGATGGCATATGAAATTTTACCATCAAGAGTTACAATACCACCATTAATTGTATCAAGATACTATGAAATATATAACATATAAATGTAGTTTTAATAATTGTTAGTTAAAAATTTAATAAATAGTAGTTATTAATTAATTGATGCATACATTCTTTAAATCCTCCATGTCTTGCTCAAATACTTCATGATCTTTTTGCTGTTGTGACTTGGCATCAATAGTGATAGTAAAATGCAATTGTGCCATAAGCCCATCAAATTCTAGCGTCAATTCTTCAAACTGCCTTTTGATCTGATTAGCTTGTAATACGCCAGTCGTAAATTTCCTTAGACCCTTTATTTGCGAAATTTCCGCAATAAATCGTTTGGATTTTTCGATCGTATTTTTAAACTTCTGAAAAGTTCTAAAATTATTAACGTTTTTAAAGAATTCATGATATTCACTTTTACGTATTTCGAGATTCTTCACGGCAGCTTCTGCCGCAAACATACGATCCAACAGTACACCACAAACACGTTTATTGTGTTCGGCAGTTTGGTAGAGATTTACGGTTCCTTCAACTAATTTCAATACATCGGTGATCAATGGAGCAAATGCTGCAAAATTTGTGACTGCTCCCAAACTTCCAGCAACGACTGATGCTCCCGCCATCGCACAACCTGCTGTAGTTATGGTGATGTCGATTGCTTGAATTGTATCACCAGTAGCATCCAGCATCTCTGAAAAAGCAGTGACTCTTGTATCGATAGGCAGGTATAACGATCCATCACCACTATCTGAGTCAGCAATTTTTTCGTATCCATTACTACTAGTAATTTTTTCTTTTGTCATGATTTCTATTTTGTTATCAGTATTTTATTCGATGAATGTATGCGTTAATTTTTCCCAAAATTTGAGAATAGTCGATTTATTTATACATGTCGGAAATGCGCACTCCGAAAATGAAACTACATTAAGTAAATATCTACATAGAAATGTTGTGTATGCGTGTTATGGTTACAATGCAGCAGCATTTCTTTTCTATCCGTAAAAGAACGATCACAAAAGTTTTTATTTGTTATAGGAATTCTTACGAGAATGTTAAAAAACATCTAAAGATTAAAAACTCTATTTACTGTATACATGACGAAATCAAGACTTGATAACAAACTATATGTTCCGGGTTGGGGTTTTCCTTTCTTATTCGAATTCGTTTTGTAGGGCTGATTAACTGATACAGAAAAACGCGTATGAATTTTTTGACACGTCCTCTTTAAATAAAAATCACTTTTTTTCGATGGCGCGACATAAGAAAATCACTCCTCAAACCCGTATTTCTGAATTTCCCGGTCATTTTTATATCGATAACAATCTACTTTTTTGCAATTTTCGCAATATTTCCGTAGAATGGAAACGCAAATCAACAGTAGATGATCAATTCAAAAGCAAAATGCATCAAGAAAAAAAAAGAAAAGCTGGTCAAAAGTTGACACAACGATATCAACAACAAACCTTACCTACTGCATTAAATGCAACGGATGCCCGACGAAAAATTATTGAAGATCTCATTCAAGTGATGGCAATTGCTGATATTCCATTAGAAAAAGTAACCTTTCTACGTTCCTTTCTTCAAAAATATTGCCACAATGGAGGTGCCATTCCACAAGCTCCAACTCTTCAACAAATTTATTTGCCCTATGTTTTTGAAAACTATTTAACAGAACTTAAAGTTTTGTTTAATAACAAACCCATTTCAATTATTATGGATGAAACCACTGATGATTGTAATAGAAAGGTTATAAATACCTTATTTACATTTCAATCAAAAACAAAACTTGTTTCAGTAGATTTTTTGGTTAATGTTAATAATACTACAATTGGTCAACTTCTTGTTGCTATTTTGGCAAAATTTAATATTCCTTATACTTTACCCTATCTTTTATATCTGATTCTGCTTCTTATATGAAAAAATATTATCATGATGTTCTTGAGCCTTTAATGCCACAATTATTTCATAATCCATATTGCGTACATATTATAAGTTTAATTGGATATGTATATACTATACTATATTATATTTGAAATATTTAATTATTTACTAACTGGCATGATTTAAATTAGAGAAACATGACTCAATTTTTTGTATTTTTCCAATGTGAAAAAGTTATTATATGATATCAAAACAGTATTTGTTACAAGTCCAGCTCATCAAAGTTAATATTTAACTTTTTTAAAAAATCATGGAATTTTATCACCATGAAAAATTCCTTTTCCAGTTATTACTTGTTGGAATACTTGGTTTGAAATGATTTTTTATACTTTAGAATATCTTTTTACTTCATGATTTTTTCAAAAAAGAATTTGAAGACAATTCTATAGATAGTACATTATTGAAAAAGTTTTAACTACTCTTAATAATTCTAATGAATTTGGTTTAATTCATATTATCTTCATTTTATTTCAATTTATGCTTATGAATTTGTTCAAGATTTGGATTTTTTTCAAATCCAAACCAAATCTCTTTTTTCTTTTGTTATGCTCATTTAGAGCAATTATCAGCTTATCTTCAACAAAATCAAAATTCTAAATCTTTTTCTTCAGAATTAGATGCTACTATTCACAAATACAATAGAGATCCATTGAATTTTTACCCTATATTCTGTGAAGCATTTGAAATTTCTTTTAAAAAATTTAATTCTCATATTCCTATATATTCTTCATATTCTTTATTCAAAGCATGTCAAGTATTTGATCCTGCTTATACTTGCTTTGGTACAATTAAAAGAAGAAATATTTGGCAATATTCTATTATTCAAGAATTAGCTGAACCTTCAGAAGATTTACTTCATGAATGGAGTATTTTATTGTGGATGGGATAAAAGTAAATTATTGGGAAATTTGGATTTTGATCAATTTTGGCCTTATTGTCTAATATAGCTTTGAATTATATTTGGTTACCTATTTCTAGTTGCAATGAAGAACGTAGTTTTTCAAATTATAACAATATTTTATCTAATGACAGACAAAATCTTTCTGAAAATTCGCTTAGATCATTAAATATGTTATATTTTAATAAATTAAAAAACTGCAGAATTCAGAGTATTATCGCAGAATTACAAATTTTTAATATTGCAGAATTTTTGCAGAAACTACATATTATTGCAGACGGAATTTGCTCTTAGTCACCGCAGAAAAACATCGTCCCTGACGGAAATCAGCGGATTTTTATTTTGATCCAGGACCAATAAAAGATTTTGTGTAATAAGAAGACCACTAAGGACCCCGCAAAAATTTTTTCGAATGATTTTATTGGCTGATTTTCGTATCCCGATTGACAGGGACCCGGAAATTTCTGCTATAAAAAATATCGGAATTTATAATGTGTGTATGCGTAAATCGTTATCGTTACATTTATGAAAAATGATTTCTGCATATAGTCGTGCGCAAGAGATTTTCGTTCGCATATTAATGCAGCAAATCATAAAAAATTTACAGAAAATCATAATCTTGTAAAAATAACGTTAAATTCGACACTTAATAATGTATCTGTGACACTTTTAAATGAAACTGAATTGATTTTTGGGACAAAATTTCATATCAATTAATGAAATGGATATCAAATGTTGTTTAGAATCACTTAAAATATTGAATATGATGTATTCAAATAATAATAAACAACAAAAAAATTATCAATTTTCGAAATAAAGATTTAAAAAAAATAAAAACGATATTTGCACTCACCCACCCAGAAATCAGCTGATTTCCGTCAGCACTGTTATTTCTTAATCGCTAAATTATTAAAGAATTCTAAAACGCCACAACAGCTATGAACTTTAAGCAGTTAAATGATCTTTTATCAAGATTAAAATTTCTCTATTCTATAATGGAAACAGTGACATCATAAGATAAAATTTAAAGGGTACACATTAATCAAGTGATTTTTTTGTTGACAGTAACGTTTCCCTCCTTCATCTGGCACCTTGTCTCTACCCAAACGATAGTAATGATTTTTTTCAATGAGCAAAAGGGAAATTTTTTAATATTCATTATCATACTCGCTTCATTCAAATTATTAAAGCAAGAGCTGAATTACATATTTTGATCTAATGATAGTACAATAGGTTGCTATTTTTCTAATAGAGTTCTATGCAGCATAGCGTCGGACCATAGCGACAAAAATATGCATTTAGAGAAGTTATGCATTTGAGGAATAATTCTTAAGAGCTTCCTATATGCTTGGGACTGAACAGAAATAGCATTTAAAGGGAATTTGCATAGTGTATGAATCGTATTTAGAGGAGTATGACCGTATGTTAAAATATCAATAATTCATATTATGACACTAAATGCTTAATATAAAATACCATAGATAATTAAAATTCTGAATATATGTATTATTAACTTCCAGATTTATCGAGAGTTCTCCATTTCTAGTCGGTCAATAGGTTTTTCATTCCGCATGAAAGTAATGGCGGAAAAATTTTTACCATAATTGGTCCCTTTAAAAATACTGATGTGAAAAATAGATGACATTTCTATGAACTTCCATTTCGAATCTATCTATCTCTAGACATTGCAAAAATCATAAAACTGGACAAAGTTTACTAAATTAACAGCCCACTAACAAAAAATGCATCACTCTATAAAATAAAAACCGTGAAAAGAAAATCACATTACTAGTAATAAATTGGTATAATAATTTTTTAACATGTCATATATTCAAACCTGCATTGACATGGAAGAAAAAATGCATCATGCGTTGCACTTTAATTTAACAAACTAACCGTTATTACTTTCTGTACGAGTGGCTGCCAAAAGTTTTGCATCACACGAATAAAACAATAAAAAATGCAGTATTTTACGATTCATATGTTATTTACATGTATTTAAAAAAAGGAGAATCTTGATTATCTTTAAACTCAATATAGATCGCAATATATTATATTCATCATGATTTTGTATTTATTTCTTTCCAAAAGTGAAGACATAGTTCTTTTGATTATTAATCTATTTAAATATAAGACTATATAAAATATACAAATTTCATAACAAATCTTATTTGGTATGCTATATAAAAATTACATCTACTAATATAATCTTTCATTTTATTTTAAAAAAGTATAATTAAAACAATATGAGTATTATTACTATTGAATAAAGATCATGAATCTGCACCCTTCTTGATGAAAAATTTTCCTTCTATAATATTGCATCAAAAGAAAATATTCTATTATCTATCTTAAAAAAACTCAAAACAACTAGTTTCAGAGATAATCTTCTTATTATATATTGTGTATTAACAAGATATTCATACAAAAAATCAAGTCAATAGTGAATAGGTTTAATTCAATTTTATAAACTTATATTTATTTTATTGATATTAAACAAATTGTTAAAAATTATAGAACAGAATAAATCAGCTTTAAATAATTAATTTAGAAATATATGAACTATCAATATATAATACTTATTTAATAGTACTTTTAAAAGATGCTTATTATGATATAAATATAAATATAAATAATTATAAATCATACAGTATGTAACAAAATTTTTTGGAATTTTTTTCACATATTTCAAGTATTAATAACTTTATCAAAATAAAAGTAATGCACACTATATTTTAAACATATAAATAACATGTCCTAAACTATAAATAAATAAAGTATTAAATAATGATTTATTTGGTTTTTGTTGAGAAATTGCTTTTACAATGACATTTTCTAATAAAGAAACTCAAAGAAAAATTATATTATATTTGTAACTGAATAGAATTACTTTTGTAAAGGAAACATATTCTAAAACTGGCATTACAATATCAACTATATATTATAATTTAAAAAAGTTAAATAAAAAAGAGGATAATTCAAGAAAGCCAGTAAGTGATCATTTTAAGAAAGTATCACACATAAATCAAGAGCAATTACTTAATATTTGCATCATAATTCATGATCATATTAAAATATTTATATAGAAATATAAAAAGAATTTTGCATATATGAAAAAATTTCTCTATTTTCTTTAGAAATATTATAAATTTAAAGTTTTATATTAATATTTTACAGAATTATAAGCAAGAAATTAATTAACTATTTAGAAATAATTGATACTTTCAGTAAAATAATAATCTGAAATATACAAGTCATATTGCTCAAATATTTCTTAATAAAAATTATCTAAAAGTTCTAAATTGATCTTTTAATAATCCAAACTTAAATCTAATTGAAAATTTTTGAATTATTATTAAAAGAAATATAGAAATATATATGTTTAAAAATCTTTCAGAATTAGAATAGTATATGATAAAAGAATAGAATAAAATTTTAAATAGTATTCTAATTAATTATGTAAGATTAATAAGAAGAAGATGTGAAATAATAATGAAAAATAATGATAAAAAAATAAATTATTAATTTTATATCAATAAAATCTTTAGATTTTGAGCTTTATTTTGATTTTATTTTATTAACTTTTATGTAATAGTTTTTGAATAATAAGTAAATAAAGAATTTTAAAAACTTTTATTATATATTATATATATATAAAAAAAAGACTAAATATATAAATAAAAATAAGAAGAAAATCTAACTAGAAAACTAATTATTAATCTATTTATCTTGTATAATATTTAATTATTAAGAAATAAAATAAAATAATTCTTGATATATAATATAATATATAATATAATAGCTATAATTTAGTAATCTATAAAATTAATTAATTACAAAATTATTATATATTTTTTTTTTAAATATTAATATTCACATTAATTATAAGATAAATTCAACTTCTTTATAAATTTTATAATATTATACAAATTCCTAATAAATTTTCAAATAATATCATATAAAAAATAATCTAGTTATTTAATTAAGTATTAAATTTTATTATAAATAACTCTTTTATCAAGAATAACTTCAATTTCAAACTCTTTTTTTTCTATTCTAGATATATAAAATTTTTTATTATTATTTGAATTATATAATTTTAATAGCAAAATATAAAAAATAGAATAAAATTTTTATATATTATAATAGATTAATTTATATATAATAGATAAAATTATTTTAATAACAATAAAAAAATTAATATATTTTAATATAAATTTCTTATATAATAATTTTAGAGATTAATAAAAATTTTATGTATTTTATATTATATTATGTATTAAGAATTATATTATATTATTTCTTATTAATTAATAATATATAATATAAATAACTTATTAATTAGTTTTTTTTTAATTATTCTTATTTATTATTTTTAATAATTTACTTTTTTCTTTTTTATATATTTTTATATAATTTATTAATAATTATTTATTTCTATATTTATTTTATAATTAGTATTTTCTAAAAGTATTACTAATTAAGAATTTATATACTTTTAAATTATTATTTAAAAATATTTTAATTCTATTCTATAATTTAATTCTATTTTAATCTTAATAAAATAAATATAAATTTATATAATTAAATTAAATTTATTTATTTTAATTTATTTTTTATATAAATTCTTATTAAAATATACTATATAATAAGAAAATTATAACTTTAATAATAATAAAAAAGATAAAAATTCTATTAAAATTAAGATACTTATTATATGTAAATTCATACTTTTAATATATATATATTTATAAATTTTTATATATATTATAATAATTTTGATTAGTTATATTTTTTTAATTTAAATCTTTATTTTATACTTTTTATATTATATTTTAGTTTTATATTATTATTTTTATTATTTTAGATATATAAATAATTATTATATATTTAATTAATTTAGATTTATATATAAATAAATATTATATATTTTCTAATTAATATTTTTAAATAGATTTCTTTTAATTATTTCTTTCATATTTTTATTTATTATTATTTATATTATTTATAATTATTATTAATTTATTAAATTATAATTTATTACTTTTTAAAGATATTAATTAATTATATTTAATTTATATATAATTTAAATTAATAATTTATATTTTTTTTATTTTATATAAATAAGTTATTTTTATTTTTATATTTTATCTTATTATAATTATAAATAAAAAATCTTTATATATTTTCTGATAAAAGTAATAGTGATAAATATTTTTGTCTATATTTTAATAATAAAGTATCTAAAACTTATAAAAATTTGTAAATATATTTCTTTAAAATATTATTATAGTAAATTAGTAAGTGGATTTTTACTTGAATTCATCTTAATGATATAGAATTAGAAGAAACTGAATTAATTAAGAGTGAAGAGAGGGGAATTAGACTATAACTTTCAATAACAACAAAGATTTCTAAGATTTATATCAATATCTACAGATATTGTCTCAAAAGGAGTAATTAAATAAATACATAAATTAGAGAAATTATAAAAATTTACTGAGTAAAGTTACTAATAATTGGTATAATTCAAGATTTGAATTGATTAAATAGCAAGCTATTAATTAAAGAAGATTATAACTAAATAAAAAGTAAAAATT
>CAJVPS010001096.1:0-17416 GCA_910591765.1 Ambispora leptoticha | reverse complement strand
GAGATGAGTATGACATTACTTGATATACAACTCCTATAGAAATTTCTATAATAATATAAATATTTACTAATATAACTCAATAAGATGGAATTCTGATTGCTTCTTTTCCAGTATAATAAATATTATATCTAGTATTAGTTAGATATGCATTTTCTGGCAATTTTTCTTTATTTTGATTATTATAAACTTTAATTGTATAATAGTTATTATTTTGTTTTACAGGGGTATTCTTTAAATAATTATTAAACTATTGCAAAAGTTCATTAAGTGCTTGATAAATAATGTTGAATCTTTCATATATCTCATTTAATTCAAGTTAAGAAGATTAAGTTAAAATAGAGATAAAGCTAATTTTGTCAATTAATTTATTTGTTATTGCTTCTTCTGGAATTGATTTCAAAGTTATAGGACATTTTTCTTTATCTAGTTTAACTAGAAGTTCAAATTATACATAATTATTATATTTGTTATTATTATAGAGAATTAGACATTCTTAATAGAGTTTCATATTAATATAATCCAAGCAAGCAAGTTATTATCTTTGATTAGGACTGAGTTATTGATAAATATATTGAAATATTTCAGCAGCAGAGGCTTCTAAAAAATCCTAATAAATAATTTCATGAACAAAGTCATCTTTATACATAAAGCAAGATAGAATTACTTTGCCAATTTCATCATATTCTTCATAAACTTTTAATAGTATTCCTCTTTTTCTGAGCTTGTTAATTATTTTAATATTCTTTCTTCATTTTTCATGATTAAATCAATAAATATATTGATACTTATAGGTATAGAAATATTTCTTTTCATAGCTTCTAATAATAAATATTTCTTGAAATTCATTATATTGATCACATTAAGAGCAGACAGGAAGATTTAATTATTTTTCTCTAATACAGTTATTACAAGCAGTTGCTTTTTCTATATTTATTTTGAAATATGTTCCACTATAGTATTTGTCTACATATTTTTCATATTCATAACATCTTTCAATCTGAGAATTAGGATGAATTTATTATGTAGTAGATTGATATATATCAAAATTTTTCTTGACTTTTTTATTAATAAAAAGTTCTTGTTCAACTTTATCAGTCTAATCTTCATTGGTTTTGAATTTAGTACAGAAAAGTTTATAAATTTTAATCATTATTTAGTAAGCAAGATCATTATAACATTGACAACATTAATGATCAGATATAAAGAAATTTCTATAACATCAGCATTGGCTATTTGATTCTTGTCAGTCAAATAACTATCAGTTGTTCTAATTATATTATTGAATAAACTTCTTGTCAAGTTATTTGAAATCTTTCTAGATATATTTCTTCTATTTGATTTTGATTCCTTCTTGATAGACTTATATTTTATAAATTCTTTTAATATTTCTAATAATCTAAAATAGGATTTTTTTAAAGTTAACATTACTTAAATTTCAGTTTGGAATTTTAATAAGAGTCTAGACTTTTTTGATTATGATTTTAACACTATCATTATCTTGAAATTCTTGTTGTCTAGAAGTTATAGTATTTTAATTATCATATTATTATATGATAAAAGTCTTCTTCTCCAAGTATTATTTCTCAAATTCACTTTAGAGTTCTTTAGATTTATCTTTTTCAGAACTAATATCATCAAATATCAGTTTTTCTCTATCATCATGGATAAATTTAATTTGTACTTTTTCTTTTTAATCATCATATTCAAAGATGAGTAATCCTTTTCTGATATCAATATTGACTTTAATTTTGTTCAAAAAGTCTATTCTAATAATTAATGAGTATATTTTGACTTCAGTAATATTTACTTTAGTAGAAATTATAATTTAATCAATATTTAAAAGTAGGTTATCAATAGCTCCAAGAGATTATTTAGATATATTATTTATATTTGATATTGAAATATTTGAATTGCATTATATTTTTAATTCCATATCTTTAATAAAGTTTTGTATAACAATATATCCAGAAGTATTAGTATTAATGATTAAATTAATAATATTCTTTCTAACTTTAGCTTTATATTAGGCAGATGTGATTTTGAATTTTTGTTTAAGTAATACTCTTCTTTTTCTTTTTGGCTTAAGTGTGATAGCTTGATATATTTCTTTTAATAACTGAGTTTTTTGTGATGGTAAGATCTGAATAAGTTGAGTAACAGTTATATTTACTTTTTGTTGAGTCAAATCTTCTAGAATATCATAGGATTCAGTCATAATAGTAAGTATAAATAAAGCAATTTTGCTTTTCTTTTTGTAAATTATCTTTTTGATAAGTTCTTCTTCAAGAATTTTAGATAATTTAGTATTATTCATATTTTAATCAAGAATAATTTCAGGAGTATCTTCTTATTCTTCTTTCTTATTATTATTTAGTTCTTTATTTTTATTAACTGCTTCTTTATGAAGTTGGCCTACAAGTCTAGTTCTACAAGAAGTAGTTCTGGAATTTCTGAACTTCCTTTTAGTAGCCAAGTATTCATATATATCAAGTAATGAATTTACATTATTAGATTTGGCAGTTAATATTTGAATACTATTAGTGAGAGCTTGTATTTGAACTAATAATACATTTTAATTATTATTTATATTTTGATTATTACCAGTATTTGCCTGATTTGATGATATATTATTTTATTGCTAATTATTTTTATTAGTTTTCTAATAATTATTTTCAAAATTATTCTGAATATTCTGGTATGATTATAGTTAAGAACAATTAAGACAGACATGATCTGGCTTATCATAATTATAATAGGTTAAGACTGATTTAGAATTTTGATTATTAGATCTATAATCTGAATATTATTTCTATTATAGCTTGATCCTTTATTAATTTCAATATTTTCTATTTATTGATTAAGATCTTGAAGTGCTACCAATATAGCATTTAGTATTGATCTGAGCTTAGTGATATCTCACAAATTAATATATCTACATCTACTTTCTCTACATTCTTAGTAACTTGTATCATATTTAAGAAAGTTTTATTAGCTGAAATTTGAATCTATTTTTTGATCTCTGGTTTGAGTCCTCTTTTGTAAATACAAATCTTGTATTCTTCTGAATATTCATTTTCTGAATCTACTTTATAAAGTAAATTTATGAATTTATTTATATATTCTTCCATAGTATCAGTCTGTTATAATGTTTCAATTTCATCTTGCCATTGATCAATTAGCTCTTGGATATAGAAATGTATAGCAAATTGATAATTGAAACTATATGATTAGTTATTATTATCATTTTAAGTGATTAGTCAGATTGTATTATCTCTTTCTCTTTCATTATATTATAAGGTAGTAGCACCTTCTAAATATTCTCTAACTAACTGTACTTTTCTAGAATCAGTAATTTTATTAGCTTGAATAGTAATATTAAAGTCTTTTAGTCATTCAGTTAGATCTTGATTATTTTTATAGTATTTTCTAATTGATATTATAATTTTCTTTATTAGTCAGGCATTCTGGTCAGTCATATAATTAGTAAGAACTCCAAGAGCTGTAATAAAATTATCTAAGTTATTTGCTTAAGTTATTTAGTTATCTTCTTCTTCTTCTAATTGATTATTATTTTCCAAGTCAATTTGAATATCCTCTTCTAAATTAGAATAATTACTATTTTCTTCTGATTCTGATCTTAATATAAATTATACTAAGAAAACAGAAATATCTTCTGAGTTTTTAGTTTCAGAATAATAATCATTAATATCATTATTATCAAATGATATTTTTATTTGCATTTGTAAGATAAAGTCTTGTTAAATAAATCTTTGATAAAACTGTTCAATTAGATTAAGTTATTCTTCTTGTATATTGATATAATCAAAAATAAAGTATTTACTAGTTGTATTATTCTTTGTCTCAGGTGAGTAGTATGTATTTCACTCAGGTTAAATTAAATTAATTTGTAAAATAATAAATAAGTAATTTAATTTATTGATATTACTCTAATATTTTCTGTAAGTAAATGAAATATTCAAAATTATAATGAAAAGTCTAATTGAAGAGAGTGACAATAAGAATAAAAGTATTGAGAAGGTATTCTAACAGAATAATTAGAAATTTGATATACTTCAAGATGATAATTAATAGATAGTCTAATAAAAGAATAATAATTGGTCATGAAAACTCAAGACACAAATATTTATCAATTATAAATAATAAAGAAAAGAATATATAAAGAGAAATATAAAAGTGTATAAATAATGATGGGAGTCATAACTAGCTGCAACTCTGTTGCAATTCTCTGATTGGCTATCATAACTCTGTTGCAACTCTCTGATTGGCTGTCACAAGCCGCAACTAGTTGAGGAGCCATCTTTATGTATGAATATAATAAGAAATGTGAAAAGGATTTTTCTTCACAGAGAGAATATCAAAAAATATGTTATAGTGAATTAGTAAGTGGATTTTACTTGAATTCATCTTAATAATATAGAGTCAAGAGAGACTGAAATAATTAAAGGATGAAGAGAGAGGAATTAGATTATAACTTTTAATAATAATAAAGATTTTTAAGATCTGTATCAATATCTATAGATAAAATGGTAATTAAATAAAGAAATAAATAAATAAATTAGAGAAATTATAAAGATTAATTAAGTGAAGCTACTAGTAATCAATATAATTAAGATTGGAATGAATTAAATAGTAAAAACTATTAATCAAAGAAGATTATAACTAAATAAAAGATAAAAACTAAAGTATGAAAACTAAATAACTAAAATAAAAAGGTATAACCTATTTATAGTAGAGATCTTTTACTCTTAAAATAATATCAAATAAATCAAAAATTAATATAATATTATAATTCAAAAATTCAAAATTAACTTTATATAATCAAAGAAATAAAACCAAATGAAAGAAAGAGTACTAATATAATTTGAAAAGAAATCTTTTAAAAAGATTACTATTATTATTAGTAATGGAAGTTGCAACTAGCCATAACTCTGTTGCAATTCTTTGATTGGCTGCTATAACTCTGTCACAATTTTTTGATTAGCTATCACAAGTCACAACTAGTTGAGAAGTCATCTTTAATTATTATGATAATAAGCTTTTAAATTATATTTTTCAAATAATTTAATTCAAAACTATTTATTTCAAACTGGAATAGCAAATTCTTTTATATATTTTTCAGATACATAAATTATTATAGTATTACTAGCTAATACTATCTAATATATAAAATATAATTAAAGTAATATAGTATAAATAATTATAAATAGATTATGTTAAAGTATATTAAAAGATATTAAAGAATATTAAAAAATATCAAAGTACATGAAAGCATATTAAAAGATGTTGAAAGATATAGAAAAATATTAAAAGATATGGAAAGATATAAAAGAATGTGAAAGAATATCAAAGAATATCAAAGGATAAGAAAAGATGTTTGAGATTAATATTCAAATATAACTATTTCATCAAAATTAAAAATAATCTTCTATTATACTATTCTATTATATACTTAAATATCATATTACAAATAATAATAAAATATAAATTCCAAATATAAGATAAAATATAATATTTAAAAATAGAAATATGATAGTAGATATGATAATATATGATATAAAAATATAGATATTTATAGAATAAATAAAAATTATAATAAAATATGATTTTGTATAACTAAAGAAAGATTAAGAAATTAAGAAATTTTATATTATTATGGTAATAATAGTATCTTGAATGATTTCTTGATAGAAATATATGAAATATTTTACAAATCATATATGAAAAATCTATACTAGTTATCAAATAGAAAAAATATAGTATAGCAAATAGTAAATATAGTAAGTCAAATATGTCAATTATGATTAATTTATTATAAATTTTAAACTATACTTACAGATAAAGTACAAAGTATTAACTTTAATAACAAGTAAGATAATTTATTATAAAACTACAGAATTTGGCAAGATATTATAGAAATTATCTTTGGATTCTATCAAAATAAAAGTGATTTCATTAAAGAATTTAGAGAGTCCATCACATTCAAATTTTATTGAAAAATTATTATATATAATTATTATATTAGATATATTTCTTGATATATTATCAAAGAGTCTGAAAGTGAAGTCTTTTATATAAAAGTTTATAATACAGTTTATTTGTAAAGTAGCAAAATTCTAAGAATATCTGAAAATTTTCATGATAAAGAGTGATTTAGTAGTATTACAATAACTTTAGCTAAAAACCAAAGTTATTATAGATCAGATGAAGATACTTAGTATAGAAAGATAAATATAACTTGAAGAATAATAAATTATAATTTCAAATTTAGTAATTTTGAATAAATTAACCTTCATATTTTCTTCCAAAAGATACTGTTCTTTCTACAATTTTTTTGAGAATTAGCAAAAAATCTATACAATCTTGTTATAGTTTATTAGTATAATATTATGTTAAATAAATCAGAAAAGTATAGTTATTCTCATCTATACTATTAAAGAGTATAATATAATTCTAATAGAATCTATAGATCAAGAGATATATATTATACTGAAATTTGATAAAAAAATCTTTTTTTATTAAATAAATATATATTTTGAAAAACTAATGGGCAAAGAATTTTAAAATCAAATTTATATCTGTAATAAACTTCAAAGAAAAAAAAATAAATGATAATTCATATAATTGATCTATTTATTATTTATCTATTTAATTTATGTTTAAAAAACTGTAATAATCTATAATTATACTAATCATTACAATTTCTTTGAATTATACTTCTCTAAAATTTCTATTTTAGAGTTTTACACAGATTTTGAATTGATATAATCAAAAAATTAGTAATAATTAGTATATTTACTAATTGTTACTAATCAGATATCTATCAAATTTACTAATATTATAAATTCAATTTATATAGTTTCAATTTTGATAGAATATTTAAATTTATTGCTTTATACAGATACTCATCCTAGATAAAAAATACAAATTAATAAAATATAATAGAGCTAAAGCTTTACTTCTATTTTTATATATCTAAATTTATAATAAAATATCAATCTTGATTTCAGATATCATTTCTCTATTCTATTTTATTTTGCATTCTATTCATATTATTTTTTAGGACTAATATATTCTATTTTAAATCTTTTATATCTGTATTTATCATGATAAGAATTTGGTTTTGTATTGGATTGGAGATAAAAAATATATTACTTCATAATAGATAAATAAATATTATAGTAATAATTATATAAATTATTATATTTTTGGAGATAACAAAATAAACTATCTTTATTATTAAGACACTCTGATTATATACTTCATAGAGTATAATTATAATAATAAAGATCATAAATAAAAAATATTAAGTTATATTTTTATAGTTATTTATTTTGCAAATAATAAATTATTTAATGATTAATTTAACAACTTGATTTTTTATCTATATCTCTATCAATTTCATTTTGTTTTATAAATCAAGTATTAACTTCTGTGATCATGATATTAGTTCTTCAAATCTTATACTAAATCAAATAGTAATAATATAATTATATTGATTTATAAATTCATATATCATAAATTCATAGTATTAATTCTTTGCTGGTGATCAGATTTCATACTAATTAAGTAATAGCAATTATATTATACAATTTACTAATATACTAGTATCTTTAATTTTTTTATGACTAGATAATATACTTAAATTTTATAAATTAGAATATGAATTTAAAATATAATTTATAGTTCTATCAGTAATCTAATATGTTTTATTAAAATAAAATTCTCTCAAATTATGATATGACTTTGCAATTTTTATTAATTATTCATTATTTATATTATTATAATAAGAAATATTCTAATTTATTATATGATTATGCAATTTAATATAATTCTTTATTAGTTATTATTTAATTATTTCATAAATTAAAATGTTTTAAATTAGAATATAATAAAGCTATTTTAATTAATATCTTATTATTAATATCTATACTACTTTTAAAATCTAAATAAATTATATTTGAATAGTAATTTATAATAGATCTAATTATTTTATATATAATTAAATAATAATATAAAATTTTTTAGCTTTTCAGATTTGAAATATAAATAAATTTTTTCTTTGCATATATTTACTTTATAAAATTTTTTAATTATATTTGATATTATTTATAACAATTATATTAAACTAAGAAATAATATCTATAATAGATATCACTATCTTTTAATTCAACTTTTCTTTATAATAATAGTATATCATATTTATATCAAAGCTAATTAACAAATAAAGCAGAATAGAAAGATCAATCAATTTTTAAAAAATACAATATCTATTTTAGTAATTCTGATAAATCAAATATATTTAGACTATTTAAATTATGTTTTAATAATAGTTATACTATTCTCAAGAATATATATTATTTATCTTTAATTAGAAAAATAACTAATATTAATATAATTAATTTAGATATATATATCATTTATTTTTCAGATATTTTTAATTTTGCTTAATTTTATAATTAGCTTATCTAATGACAGATCTGTTCTATATTTTCTGGCTTCTAACTGATTATTATATGATAATCCATAAAGAAAATATTTCTTAAGATATATTATTACTATAGTAATATAAATTTCTTTAATTTTATAATTTTTCAAACTTAGAATTTTTGACTAATCAATTAATATTTGAAAGATAAGTGATTTTGAATAATATAATTAGTATATTAGTTATGAATTCAATTATAATTCAACAATATTTTTGTAATTTTTCTATAATATTTTAGCAATATTTCAAGATCCTGAATGAATAATTAATCTAAAAGTTAATAATAGTTCACAAATAGTTTAATAATAATTCAGAAATATTTTAAAAATGATTCAGTAATGAATTTAATTTATTTTTATTATTATCTTTTTCTTTTTAAAATATTTATCTTATCTTTTCATTTTATTTTATCATTTGTATTATTATTTAACTTATCATATATATCTTATCTCTTTATTTTACTTGTTTATTTATTGATTCTCTATTCTAAAATTTGTAATTATAAACTAGAGTAGTAAACAAGTTTAGATAAAAATCTGTAAATCCTCAAAGATATATAAATATTTCTGCTCTCAGACTTGAAATAAATATACTTGAATAGTAATAATTCAATTATCTTTGAAAAATACTTGAGTTATACTTATCTTGTAAAATTTTTTTTGATTTTTATCTTGATATCTTGTTTTTATTTATTTCTTTTATCATAATAGATTATATTCTAGTTATTTATATATTTTTCTTATCTGAAAAATATAGATAGTAAATATTCTCTACTTAAAATAAGCCAAGTATATTTATTTGATTTAGAAGATTCTTATAAGCTTTCTCATATATAAAAGCTTTATTTTGTTTTGGTATATACTCTTTATTTGCCTAATAATTAAAAAAATATTGTTAGAGAGTTTAGTCAGTATATTAAATCTTTTGTTTTTGTTTTAGTATTTATTACTTTAGTTTAAATATCTATATTTAGTTTAATTTTCATGATCATAACTTTATTTTTATTTTATTTTATTTTTATCTTGTGTTAATATAATATTTATAAGTATTGGCACTTAGAAATCTTTAGAATAATTATTATTCTCTTAATCTTTATAAATAATTCAGGCTTCACTCTCAAAATTTATTATAAATTATATTCTTGATAAATCTATCTTTCTGAGTATAGTTTGTAATATTTGGTGTCCTCTTTATAGATCTTAACTTCCAGAGATATCTTTTTAACTTGTTTTTATTATTTATTTTTATTATTCATTTTATATTTTTAAGGATTAGCTATTCTTGAAATATTTATTATCTAATTAAGTAATTAGTTTACAATATAAATATATATTACTTTTTTATTAAATTCCTAATCAATCTATATCTCAGTGAATATAACAGAGATAATTCTTGAGAATTCTCATCTCACATCAAATCATATAATTACTGCTCTTATTACTTTTCTGCCAATCAAGATTTAGACAGAAAATTTGTAAATTTTCTTATCTGAACTTAAGACTATTACATAGTCTCTCACAATAGACTCTTACAGAAACTTTTTAATAATATAGTATAGTAAAAACTCATATCTAATCAACTTTAAAGAGAAATTGTCAAATTATTAAATACTTTTATATTTGATATAAAAATTACAATTGAATAACAAATCTATTTAGTTAATAATATCCTTTTGATTTTTGAAGAGATAGATAACTTTAAAACTCTCTCAATTAATTAGCTAACTAAATCAAAATATAAAAGTAGTAATTTGAAAGATCCTGAAGAACTAATAGTTATAATTGAATAAATTAAATTTCAAAATCCCTAATTAAAAGAAGAAATACCTATAGTAAAAGAAATGGAAAGCCTTATTCAAGCTCTTATGAAGTTAACTAAATTTATAAAGATCTAATAAACTAAAAAGATTCTTATTTCAATTTATAAATTTAGAGATAATAATCAGGATCTAATTGAGTAATTACATGACTTTGAAGTAATTACCAAAGCTAATAGAATTATTAATGAAAGAAAGATTAAAATAGTAAGAGAATATCTAGAGAGATCAACTACTATATAATTTGATTAATAAGCTATAAGTACTATTCTTAAATTAATTAAATAAACTAATAATGATCATGATGAATATAATTTCAGTTATTATTTTATTCTTAAATTTTATTTATCTCATAAGATATAATAATAGCAAGATAAATTAGAATTATTAAAACAAACTAGAAATATAGAAGAATATATTAATCAATTCATAAAACTTGAAAGTAAAATAGATTTAGAACAAGTCTACTCTGAAGAATATAAAATTTGAATTTTCAAGAAAGATCTCAAGCCTAAAATTTGAAAATAGATCAATTTGAATGCTAAAAATACTATAAAAAGCATTATTAAAACTGCAAAGAATGTTAAAGAAGCTGATTTGAATTCTTTAAAATAAATCTATTACTAAATCTAAGCTTAGCCAACTAGTAAATAGAGAACTTTCACTAAGATTTTGCAAGATCTGATTAGTAGATTAGACCATATAAAATCTGGTAGAAGATATAATAATCAGAATAATAATAACAATCAATAGCAAAATTAGTCAAAAGACAAAACTAGTATTACTTATTACAGTTGTGAAGAAAAAGAATATGTTAGTAGAGTGTGTTTAAATAACTTTCAATCTGAAAATCAATAGTTTAATAATCAAAATATCTCTTGAAATTAGAATAATTAAAATCAGAATAATAATAGTAATAATAATAATTAGCAAAATTAGAATATTCAAAATCATAATCAGCAACTTAATAATTCTCAAAATCTGGATACTACTTCTCTTCTCATTTAAATTCAGAATTTAACTATTATTTTATAAGTATTTACTGGTAGTCTTCAAGTGATTTATCTATATAATTCAGTTTCTCTTTACTAATAACTTATGATTATCTTGCTAGTGAAAAAAAATATCAAAGAACTATAAAAGAAGAAGAAAAAAGTAAGATAAAAATAAAGTTATCCAATCTTTATTTAAAGTATCCAAAGAAAACAAGATCAATTTGAAAAAGAAGAAATGAAAAAAAAGAAGAGTTCATTTTCTAATTCTTACAAAGAAAGTAGAAATCTATGATATACTCAAAGATTTGGCATTTTAGAAAGCTAATATTACCATTATTCAACTTATTAAGATCTTATCTGAACAAAGAATTTAAATATTAAAAGAAATAAGAAAGAAATTACAGAAGAAACTCAAATGAAAAATAATGTTTACTCAGAAGATTAAACTATCTTAGCCTAATGTAAAGCCAAGATTGATAAGATTCCTGTAGATTTAATTATTAATACTAGAGTATCAGAATATATTATTAGTTATAAATTTCTCAAATAACTTAGAATGAAGATTCAACAAAAATTCAATATCTTTATGTCTGATATTAATAAATATTCTAAGTAACTATTAAAAACAATTAATAACTTTTTCATTACTATTAATAAAATTATAATTCTAGCAGAAGTAAATGTTACAAAAGCTTAAATCTATAGTCTTATAGTAGGAATAAACTGATTAAACAAAATTAATACTAAAATTAATCTTAAAAAAAATATTATGACTTTTGATTAGAATGAGAAAGAAGAAAGAGTGTCAATCAAATTCATTCATAAATAATGAAATTTCTTACCTAAAGATAGTAATGATAATTCTGAAATATCTTCAAGTAAAACTACTAATAATGAGTTCAAAATTAAAGACCAAGATTTAGAAGATTATAATTTTTTTTGTTAAATATCTGACAAATCTTGAACTCAGATTTATATCTCAATTAGATGATTTAATAATACAGACTTTGAAAAAGTTTCTTATATGACAATAAATTTGATTTTTAAAGTCAGAAATATTAAAATTTTCAAAGAGAAAATACAAGTCAAAAATATTACTCTCACCTGAGAAGAATATTCAAAATTGAAAAAAGATTTCAACAAACTTATTATTAAAGTTCTCACTAGACTTTTAACTAGAGAGAACCAGCTACAGAATGTTAGTATCATTATAAATTACCAACTTTCAAATATGAATATTCTTAATGCTTTAATAATTTAGTTATTTGAATTAATATTAAGATGAATATATCAAACAATCTTTTAATAATTTTATCTCAAAATGAAACTAAAGACTAGTAATTAGAAATAGAACATATTCAAGAATCAGAGAAGATTCCAATTACAAAAGAAAGATTCTTTACTAAAAGTGAAGTCTTACAAAAATTGAAATTAGAAAGTAGAATAATTATATTTTCATATTGCAAATACTTTATAGATAGTGAAATTATTTCAGAAGCTTGAGATAAAAATAAAACTAAAAAGCAGTATTGTTCAGATTGCTTTACCTAGTAATAACTTAACCTGTCTGCTTGTGATTATTATGAACTTCAAGATGAAGCTAAATATTTTTTTGAAGTAATCTGAAAATATAATAAAGTCAAATATTTTTATAACTACATCAAGTAATATATATTTAATTATGGTAATTAGTGAAAAAATAATGATACTATTAGAAAATTAAGAAGTGATAGTAATTTGTTAAATGTCTATCAGTAATATAATAAAATTGAAAAAGTAATACTTGCCTGATATATTATTAATTATAATAAAGAAGAAGAAATATAGTATATTATCTATAATAAATTTGAAAAAGTATCAGCTCAAGAAATCTTTTTGGTCATTTATCAACAATAATCTCTTTTCTAAAGAAAATAGCTTGCTTAATTGAAATACATTAATATGAAACTCTGTAATAAATGTTTAATTCTTATAATTCTGATACTTATAATAATTATGTATAATCTGAACAGATTGATGAGCCAGTTAAAAAATATTTAGAATTAGAAAAAAAAGAAAAAGCTAAAGATAGTAACTATAATTTAATTGAAAAAATCTTAAATAAATATTATACAATATTTGGAAAAGATAAAGATAAAGTAGAAAAAGAAGAAAAACTCAAAGAATTTAATGATCAAAATCTATAATAATAAAGATAAAGGAAAGATATCTGAATGAGTTCATGAATATAATATAGACTTTGATCTTAGATATCCTAAAGAAAAAGCAATCCTGGTATAATCTTACCAAATAATTATGATTAATCTTTATTTGGCAATTGAAGTTTCTATAAAAATTGTTTGTCAGTTAATATCTTAATCATCCTTAGTCAAGAAAGGAATAAAAGTTAAAGAAAAAACTATTAATACTGGATATACTGAAAATATTAAAGTTCTTTTATATAATAATTTAAATAAATCTTATGAAATCTAATCTAATAAACAAATTACTTAAGTAGTCTTTTTATAACTTGTCCTAATTGAAGAAATAAATTTTGTAAATACTAGAGAAGAGTTGGAAGAATCATCTTGTGAAACTCAAGAATTTGAATCAACTAGCAAAGATAAAATAGAAATGTACTTTCTAGATAAAGAAAAAATCAAAAAAATAGTTAAACATAAAGAATTAACTATTGGATAACAAGATGTTATATATAACTTATTATAAATATATAAAGATATTTTTGCATTAAATCTAAATAAACTTGAATATATCAATATAATTTAACATTTAATTGATATTGGAAATGAGAAGCCTATCTGTTAAAAGACTTATAGAGTAATTATTTCTAATCAAGGATTTATTCATGATAAAATCTAATAAATGTTAGATGCAGATATTATTCAAAAATCTAATAATCTCTGGATCTTATCTATTGTAATAGCAGTAAAGAAAAATGACAAGAAACTATTTTATATTAATAACAGAAAATTCAATACTCTCATCAAGAAAGATACCTACTCTTTATTACAAATTGATAAGATGATAGATAATCTTGGAGATGCAAAATAGTTTTTATCTATGGATCTCATATCTGATTATTGGCAAATTGAAATGGAATTATCCAATATAGAAAAGATAGTATTTATTTCAAGAGAAGGATTATATGAATTTAAAGTTATGCCTTTTGGACTCTATAATGCATCAACAACTTTTCAACAAGCTATAAACAGTATACTTGGAGATTATAATTGGAAATTCATAATAATCTATATTAATAATATAAATATATATTCAAAAACTTGGAAAGAATATCTAGAATATTTACAAAAAGTTTTTTAATAAATTAGAGAAGCTAGATTAAAACTCAACTTAGAAAAATACAATTTTACTCAAGATAACTTATTCTTTTTTAGATATATTATAACTCAAGATAAAATATTATCTGATCTCTTAACTATTTAATGAATTCAAGAATTTTCTATATCAATAAGTATTAAGAAGTTTAGATCATTCTTAGAATTAGCTGGATATTATAAGAAATTTGTCAAAGAATTTTTAAAGATAATAGTACTATTGTTTAAACTTCTAAAGAATAATATCATTTTTATTTGAATTATAAATCAAGAGAATATATTTCAGAATTTGAAAGAAAAGCTTATCTCTGCTTTAATCTTACTCTATTCTGATTTCACAAAGAAATTCTATTTTTATATTGATACCTCTAACTCTGAACTTGATATAATATTATCTCAGAAAAATGATGAAGAAAAAGAATGAGTAATAGTTTATATAAGTATTTTATTAAAATCAGCAGAAAAGAATTATAATATTACTAAAAGAAAAGCTCTGGCTATAGTCTGGACTATTAGATAATTTTGATATTATCTTTTTGGATCTCTTTTTGAAATCATTACTAATCACAATACACTTTGATAATTATTTACTAAACAAGTTAATTCTGGATTCTGAATCTTAAGATGGATAACGATCATAATAAAATATAACTTTATCATTACCTATAGAGCTGAAAAAACTAATCAAAATATAAATACACTCTCAAGAATATATTCACAAGAGTAGAATATCAAACTCGCTTAATTGATAAATTATTTGAAATAACTTTTACTAGACAATTAATTAAACAGATTATTCAAATCTAATTAATCTAATAAAATACCTGAAAAATGAAAGTTATTCTATAGAATATACTAAAAAATAACAAAAGAAAATTTATTAATAATCAAAATATTTTTTAATAATTAATGGAGTACTTTATAAAAAGAATAAAAAAAAATCTATTACATCACTTTGAGTATTAAAAGAAAATAAAATTGAAGTAATAATAACTAGTATATATTCAGATTTACTTGCTGAATACTTTGGATTTGATAGAACTTATCAATGAATAACTATTAGATATTGGTAAAATAGAATGAGAACAGATATAAAGAACTTTATTAGATCTTGCAAAACTTGTTAAAGAACTGGTAGACAAATTACAAGATAACCCTTACATTCTATTAAAGTTGAATAGCCTTTTAATAAAATTATAATCAATCTTGCTAGTTCTTGCAAAGTAATCAAGAAAAGAAATTAATATATTACTGTAGTAATAGATCCACTTACAAAATGATCTAAAGCAAAAGTAATTCTAAATAAAGAAGCTAACATAATTGCCAAATATATTTTCAAAAAAATAATTTATAGATATAAATATTCAAAAGAATTATAATCTGATCAAGAAACTAAATTTACAGCTCAAGTAATTGAAGAACTCATTACTTAATTTGGAATTAAATACAAGTTTTCATTATCATATTGCTCACAGATTAATAAAATAGTAGAATAATTTAATAGAACATTAAGTGAAATACTTCAAAAATATTGTATTATATTAGATAAATAATGGGATATGTATATACTATCAGCATTATTTACATACAGAATATTTTAAAATAATATTATTAAACATAAATTTTTCTTCTTGATTTATAGAAGAGATATCTAATTATCTATTGATCTGAAATATCTATCATCAATAGAAGATAATGAAAATGAAAAAGATAAAATATTAGATTGAATATTCTCTTTAATCTATCACTTATTAAATGATATTAATATAGTACAAAATTAAATTAAAAGATAGCAATAACAAATAAAGAAAAAATATGACTCAAAATTATAAAGAATTATACAATTTGAAATTGATAATAAAGTTCTAGCATATAATATAAAGCAACATATTACTCACAGAAATAAATTTCAGTCTTAATAGAATACAGAATGATTTTACATTCATGAAACTCTTGGTAATAGAGCTTATAAACTGTAAAACTAATATGACCAACTATTATGTAAAACTTTTAATAGTACTTAACTGAAAAGTTATCATAGTAGAAATAACTACTTTGAGTCAAGAATAATTATTGAATATATAAAAATATTAATAACAAAAGAAGAAAATGAAGAATAAATTTCTAGTCTCATGATATTTATTTATTTATCTCTAAATTTTATATAAATCTTATTTAGTAATACATATATGTATACATGCTGATTACTTATTAAAAATTTCATTTTATAAATATAGGAATTTGATATTTTTTTTAAATTTTTATTACTTTTTATTACTTATTAATTAGCTTATTTTCTTGTTAATATTTAACTCTTTAAAAAATAAATATTCTTTTTAATAATTTTAATTTTATTTAAAATATTTTGATGCTTTATCAATAATTAAAAAATAATAAATTTAGTGAAACTTTATAAATTCATAAAGATCAGTTAATACTTGAAGATAATAATCAGAAAATTATTTATAATCTTATTACTAGAAGACAACTTGATACTAGTATATCTTTAGAAATATCTCAAAAATCAGAATCAGTTGTAGAAGAAACTTCAACTTTAACAAATAATCTACAAGAAAGTACCAGAGTAAAATAATTTGTAAATATCATTAATACTGAGATTTCAAGAATAGCAATTATAGTAAATATTACTTTTCAATTTTGATTTGATTAAAGCTGGAAGATAAGAGTTCAGATAATATTTAATAATCTATTTAAAAATCATAATAATTAATCTGATAAATTATAATTTATTAGATATTATTAC
>CAJVPS010001095.1:0-17447 GCA_910591765.1 Ambispora leptoticha | reverse complement strand
AATGCTTTTTTCTCATCTTTTTGTGTTCCGATTCCTTCATCATAACAGAAACCAAGATTATTTTGTCCTCCAGTATCGCCACCCTCTGCAGATTTCAAATACCATTCAAATGCTTTTTTTCCATCTTTTTGTGTTCCAATTCCATTTTCATAACACCAACCAAGAAGACGTTGTCCTATTACGTCTCCACCGTCTGCTGATTTCAAGTACCATTCAAATGCTTTTTTCTCATCTTTTTGTGTTCCGATTCCTTCATCATAACAAAAACCAATATTAAATTGTCCTGTTACGTTACCATCTTCTGCTGATTTCAAGTACCATTTAAATGCTTTTTTCTCATCTTTTTGTGTTCCGATTCCGTTTTGATAACACCAACCAAGATTATTTTGTCCTCTGGCATTTTTACCCTCTGCTGATTTCAAGTACCATATAAATGCTTTTTCTTCATCTTTTTGTGTCCCTACGCCATTTTGATAACAGAAGCCAAGGTTAAATTGTCCTTTAGCATTTCCATTCTTGGCTGATTTTAAATACCATCCGAATGCTTTTTCTTCATCTTTTTGAGTTCCTATACCATTCGTATAGCACAATCCAAGATGATATTGTCCTCTTGCGTTTCCATTCCCTGCTGATTGCACATACGACTTAAATGCCTTTCTCCAATTTTTTGCTGTTCCAATTCCTTTTTCATGACACCAACCAAGCTTAAATTGCCCATTTTTGTTTCCATTCTCTGCTGATTTCAAATACCACTCGAATGCTTTTATCTCATTTCTTTGTGTTCCGATTCCATTTTCGTAGCACCAACCAAGATTGTATTGTCCTTTGGCATTGCCACCTTCTGCAGATTCTAAATACCATCTGAATGCTTTTTTCTTATTTTTTTGTGTTCCAATTCCATTTTCATAATACCAACCAAGATGATATTGTCCTCTTGCGTTTCCACGCTCAGCTGATTTCAAATACCTTTCGAATGCTTTTTTCTCAATTCTTAGCGTTCCAATTCCATTTTCATGACACCAACCTAACTTGCATTGTCCTTTGACATTACCACCATCAGTTAATTTCAAATGCCATACGAATGTTTTTTTCTCTATTTTTTGTGTTCCAATTTCTTTTTGATAACATGAATCTAAATTAAATTTTCCTCGAGTCTTTTGCGTTGCTATTAAAAAAATGATGATAAATTTTCTTTATTATTTCACTTCTGCTAATTCAAACTCCCTAATTACACCCACAGACTCTATTTTGACATACATTTGGGGTGTAATTAAGGAGGGTGTACATTAAATTTTAATTTAAAAATTACTTCTTTTGCATTTAGTATCTTCTGCTGAATTTAATGCTTTTTTCCGAAATTTTTGTTCATCTATATTTTTTAAAACAGAAACAAAGATTATAACATCCTTTTTTACTACTTCTGTCAATTCTAACTATTAAATGAAATATTTCTTACTTGTTTTTCTAGTTTTATTACATTCACTTTTTACGTTTCCGTGCTCTGCTGATTCTAGTGGGAAAATACAATTTCTTTTTTCTCTACGTCTGTTTTCTGTCGAGTTAACATATAAAGCCATTTTATTATAATGACATTATTTTTTCATAAAATTATCTAATCTGAAGAGATATGATAAATATATTCTTGTAATGAAGAAAAAGCAAAAGTACAGTTCTCAAAAATTAGATTTTTAACGATGTCGATCAAATGAACAAAATGCAAATACGTTTCACATGTACATGTGCAAATGCACAATGCTTCATTATAATGCCATTATTAGCATTATACATGTATAATAGCTCAACGAGATAATGATAGCACGTTCATTTTATAAAATGATGATATATAGTCAACTCTTGATTCACCGATTTAACAGAATCGCGAATCACCGACTCTCTCCCCAGAACACCATATTGAAACTGTGCTTGATTTACCGATAACTATTAGTACACGTATTCTCTCGGGATTACGGTTTAACGAGGTCATAACCGATCATTTTGCAAATCAGGAGTTGACTGTATTTAAGATCTAATAACGTTAGTCGAACCAAAAATATTTCCTGTACGATTCTCAGAAGAGAAACAAGGCTTCATCAAGTATAGCCCGGAGAAATATTACCCTTACAACATTTTCCATCTCTCCATTCCATTCCTATAATTCTGGCAATTGTACATCATGAATGTGTTTCTTCAAATTGCACTTTGATTTCTGTCGCAGTAAAGGAAGTTATTTGAATTTATAACTTGATCAATTTGACGGCGGCGCATGTTAGATGGAATTTTATGTTGATAACCAGGATGGTGAATATCTGAAGGTTGTTCATTTTATAAAGAGATCATTCACAAGAATGAAGTAGAGAGCCTTTTTTGCAAAATTTCTTGTTGGATTATCAAACATTTGGAAAAGGTAATACATGTACAATGTTTTGTCGGAAATTTCCCAAGTTTTCATATTCTTGCAAGTTAATGTTTAGATTCTTACTGTAAGAAATAGATAATTATATTAAAATAATACTATTTATTTACTGTTAATCTTAGAATATTAGTTTAAAATGTAATATAATAAATAGATTGAGATTATACGAAACCAATCAATTCCTAATCCATCTAAAGATTCTATTACTCACCTTTCCAAATTATTTAAATCACTCCATCATATTGCGAATGTAAAGCATTATCCTGCTTTCTTTATTTGTAAGCCTTTCACCTGATACAGAGAACCTTCCCTAAGAGTACACTTTATAAATGCACGCACTAAATAAACTCTCTCTAAATTCATGGCCTTGATCGCAACTTATATTTTGCTCGCTATAAGTGCACACTTCCTTATTTTTTTACTATGGTCCCGGAGGTGTGTTTCTTATATAAATGCTGACCAAATTAGACTGCTTAATGGTAAATTTAGGCAATTACAATCCTATTGAGATTGAATTCATCTATCGTATCATAAAATTATAAGCTATTATGCCTAGCTGAACGTGCCGCTATTGAAAGCTTGAAGTTACACTTTGATGATGTATATGAATTTTTTTTATACAAGTACATGTATTTCGAATCATGCCATGTGCTAAAAGTGACATCACGTGCATCTTGTGAATACATGTTCATGTAACACGATGATTCTTAATATTTTTCTTGCATGACTTCAATTGCTTGGCTAGAAGTCGAATCAACTAACATCGGATTGATTTTTCGCATCCGTTTCTTTATTCTCTTTTATTAGTTTTTTCTCATTATTTTGTGACAAAGATTCAACATCAACAGTCTCCAACAAACTTACTGCCATCAGAATGTAGTACAATCTACTTTATCTATTTGTACTTTGATGCTTTGGCAGCAGCAGCATTTTTTTTATTTCGCATTTCTTATTTAAAAAAAACGCGTGTATAGAAGCAACCCCTTTTTATCGTTGATTATTCAATTAAATGTCGTATATCGATGTACGAGTATGACTGATTATGAATCATGAACACTGATGTAATCACGTGTATTATTTATTGAGACAAGAGTTTATAAATACTTTTCATTAATTCATTATACTCGGTTCAAAGTTGTCCATTACATGAAATATTTAACACTTGTAGCCACTTGTCACTTGAAATTTTGAAAATTATGCGTTCATCAAGTGAAAAACTTGGATACCAGCTAAGATCTTGGTAAGATTGCCATATTAAATTAACGAAGGTATTATTTAAAACAAACTATTTTATGCGTGATCCGATATACGAAAAATAAAAGTGGTCCTCATAATAGTAAAGAAGTAATAATGTCTCTGAACCACGTAGTGTTATATAGAGTTTGTTTTCTTGTTCCTTATCTTTCCTTTATAAGATAATATAAAAACTATATAATAAAAAAATAAAAGAAATAAAATGGAAATATATTGGAAGTATATTGAATCCAATTATTATTATTTATGAATGGAGATTTAAATAATAAGGGTCAATAGATAGATATAATAAGGCAACGCTTGTCTGATAGAAAGCTATTTTGCTTCCATAAATATAAAAATAATAGAACAAAAATATCGGAAGTGTTCGATCTGGATTTAATACTTTGCTCTACGAGCTAAAATATACATCTAATCATGAGGCTGTTTCCCACACGGGGAGCATTAAATCCTAACAGGCACTGATAGCAATCAAAAAAATGAGATATAAGTAAATAAGTTAATTAATATATATGATGCTTGTACTTATCATTATACGCACATTTGACATTTTATATGGCAGCAGTGGGATCAACACCATTAGTATTGAGAAGAATTATTGTTACTTTGCTTGCTTGAGGCTTCGTTCCAAGATGCTAATAAGAATATATAAAGGTCTCAATTGTTAAATTATTTTCAGAAATTTGATAATTGCAAGCAAATTATAAATAAATATTAAATTACCGTGACTGCCAATTGTTCTATTCCTCATGTCCTCATATTGAACGTCATAAACATCGTTGCTAGAAGTTGCACTTGGCTCTGGAATGGTTATTGTTGTTGATGCTGGTGATTAGTTGAAGCAGATTGATCATCTTCACGTGTAAGACTGATATACTAGCATCGAAATCTGCTTGTTTTATCACCAAAGAAAAAGAATTAAAGAAATTGATGAAAAGAAAGTATATCAAATGAAAGTTTATCTTCGTTTGGAACATACAAACTAACACTTGTAGAACCTAAATTTGATATATTTGAATCAATTTGAAATTCATTTTGATTGAATATAAAAATAAGTGTGCATACCTGTAACAGTTGGAATTGATATTAATTTCGAAGTAAACATTCGACTGTTGTAAATTGCATTTGAATGGATTCGTTGTTTTTTGTTGATATTCGTAGAAATGCTTTGCTGATATTTAATTTTATCAAATTGTTATTTTTCTAGTTTAACACACTGTAAATTCAACGCATTTGGTTTCCATTCCGGATAGTGGATAGAATAGATAAAGTCACTCAGTTCCTCAGCGGTTGGTCTGTTTTCTGGAATAGGATCCCAACATTTCTCAATAATAAATTATACAATCCGGGTACATTATTTGGTATCGTAGGTCGTATTCCTTTATAGATCTCTATACGAGATGTATATCATGACTTCGATCACTTTTATGATTTTGTATATAACCATTCCAAAGCTATAAATATCTGCTGCTTCAGTGTATGGCTTTCCACAAATTTTTTGAGTAGATTTTTGTATATACTAAGTCCAAAATCAACAATTTGAGGAAACTCATGATGTCAAGCTTTTTCTTTAATAATATATTTCCAAGATGAAAGTCACGATGCACAAGTCCTCTTCGTGAATTTTTCCCAGATCATTGATAAGATATATAAATAGTCTAATTTTTGACCCCAAGTCAATTTTTCGTAATTGGAATGAATATATTTACGGATTGAATATTTGCTTGTAGCTAGGTTTTTAGTGATTCCATAATATTTAATATAATTAGAATCAGTGCAATTAAGAGCAGTCTGAATCTATTTTTGAAACTTTGATTTTATTAGAGCAAAAAGTAATTTTCACTTTAGAAAACGTTCATTTACCTCGTGTATAAACTCTGGAGTAATTTGTTTTGAATTGTGTAATGATTTCAACACAACTTTTCTTTCTCTATCTTGTTTAAATTTATTTTCTTCATGATCCCAAGAATAAAATGGTCCATCCAACCAGGTTGCTTTATAAATTGATCTAAAACCTCCTTTTGTAAGATATTCAACGTTGGTGAATCTTTCAAAAGGAATATATTTTAGCATTCTTTTAATAGATTGTCAATATCTTTATCTCCATAGACAATTCATCGTTTGCGATAAAAGAAACAAAGCACACAGTTTTTATTTTGTTGGCATTTAATACATTTAATACAATCATGCGATTCCATCACTATAAAATATTCATTTGTAACTGGGTTTTGAGTTATTCCAGAAGACTCCAAATACCACTCAAATGTTTTTTGAGTTCCGAAACCATTTTGATAACACTAACCGAGGTTATATTGTCCTATTGTATTTCAATCCTCCTCTGACTTCAAGTACCACTCAAATACTTTTTTCTCATCTTTTTGTGTTCCGAATCCATTTCGATAACACCAACTCCACCCTCTGTTGATTTCACGTACCACTCAAATCATCTTTTTTGTGTTCCAATGCCATTTTCATAACACCAACCAAAAAGACGTTGTCCTATTACGTCTCCACCTCTGCTGATTTCAAGTACCACTCAAGTGCTTTTTTTTCATCTTTTGTGTTCCGATTCCATTTTCATTACACCAACCAAGAAGACGTTGTCCTATTACGTCTCCATCGTCTGCTGATTTCAAGTACCGCTTTTTCCTCATCATGAGTATTTGATTCCATTTTCGAGCTCAATGGATTAAAATGGGTGAATTGGTTAAATAATAGTGCATGTAATAATCGTTGTCGTCATACAGTTATGGGTTCATGTACATGTATGTAGTGATTCAAAATTCTACATGTATTTGAGACAAACTCGTGTGACGTGAATACATGTACATTTGCAAGATTTGATCTTTATTCTTTACTAAATTATTTCCAAGATAAAGAAAATTTTAAAATATAACCTTGCTGTTTTAAATGAGGAAGTTGACATCATATGCTTATCAACGGTATAGTACAGACGCTTCTCCTTTATCAGCACTTTGTGATGATTATTATAAAGTATTAAATGATAATGATAATGGTACGATCTTGATCTGTGATCATTATTTTCATTGGCATTGCTATGATCGAATGCAATATGAATATCGACATTGTGAACAGTAATATATAAAAATATTAATTCATTTTTACAAAAGTAGCTGACATATTTACTGAAAATGATGAGTTTGAAGAATCACATGATTTACAAGATTCAGAAGATATAGAAAAGCATGAATATATTCAAGAAATGAAAGAGATATAATTATATCAATTTGCAAAATGCATTAATAAATATATAATGAATTAAAAATATTATATAAATGTAGAATTTAAGTTAACTAATATAAACATTTATACTTTTATTGTATTTTATATATAACCTATTTAAATACTTGATCCAAAAGTTTTAAAAGGTCTGTTAAGCATAATGAGCATACTAATAAAATTTTTTTATTACGAATAGCAATTGAAAGAGCTACTATGTTATATGTATTATGAATTCATGATATACTAACCAATCATATTTGAATGATCAAAATTAACAGCCAATAAAAATGAATTTCCATCATGCTGATAATGTGACAATCAGTAGTTGCACCAGTCTAATACACGTGGATATGTCGAATATTCACTTATAAGGGAGTTCTCTGCAACACATGTTTGGAAATAGCCAATCAATACACTAACTTTAAATTCAAGAAAAATACATGTAGCTTGTATCTCTATTGTAACTCCAATTTTTAGATTGCATTTTCGGATGTTTGTCATGTACATAAAGAATAACAACAAACAAAACTAAACGAAACAAACCTCACATTACATGCTAAAGACGTGTGTATTATAAATTAAGAGGCCTTGTCTTCATTCGTCGAGAATACTTTATGCTTTGATGACGTGTAATGCATCATCTTATTCACAGAAATTTTCAAATACATGATTAAATTATCATTAACGTAGCCCCATCTAAATTGTTTTTTCATCGGCATGTTATGTTAATGCATGGCGAGTTTATAAAATATGTCAACGCTGGCCAGCTCTAAGAGATTAGTTTTTCTAATTAAATTTTACGGTTTAAATCATAAGACGAGATGACACAAAAAGATTTATACAATAATTTGCATAAAATTAAAAAATAACATAGGGAATCGAAATTTAAGTGCATGTTTCTGATATAACTTAACACGCGAATTTACAGAAGTAAATTAGTTACTTGCAGTCACACTCCTCTAAAAGCACACTTTTATGGTGTCAGTTTGAAGAATATGCTAACCACACTTCTCAATGCATATTCTTGAAACTGACACCATTAAAAGTACGCGACTTGTAAATTCCATGATTAAGCATACACTTTAATAAGTACCATTTTGGAGTGGATGATAATAATTTTTATTATAGATGATTCATCCTTGAAGTTTAATTTATAAGTTAGTACGATATAATAAAACTGCATATATACATGTATATGTATATATGCTTAAAAAGTCACGTTTCCTCAAAATTTCGTAGAAACAGGTTGACTATGAAAAGTAAAGTAAACGACATAGAATATAGATTAGAATTTGCTTTAATATTGGTCTAGAACGATGAAAATATTTTTGTTTCGGTACGATCTTTGCTTGTTTTTAAAGTTTGTTTAAATGAATGCATTTTTAAATTTCTTATCATGCATATCATGTAACCGTCAATTGTTTGCCAAGCGTTAAAAACCAGTTTAAATTAGGATCGGATCATAAACTTGCCATATGTGGTTCAATTGCGCTTAACCCAAAGTATTAAAGATATAGTCATTTTAAAAGAATTATGATAGCAAAATTGTTTGCATTCTACGGACGCATAATTTTCTCAGAATGTGTAGTGTGCTGTTTATAGTTTAAACTTATCTGTCATTTTTCTACTCTGCGATTCGTCCATTCTTTAGTTCGGCATAGTTTGATTTGTAACACGATTCAAGGAAGAATTAAAAAACTGGCGCCCATGGAGTTCAGGGAACTGACCGATTAGTTATGCATATACATGTATTCTTCGTTTATGTTCCAAAGATAAAATAATTGCTATGACACTCCAGTTTAAAAATTTAAATTTACGACATAGGTCCCACATAAGATTTCGGTCCATAGTGCATGTATGTACATGTAAATTACAATACAACATCACTTTATGTAAATGATAGTGATAATGAATGCCACAATTGATTTAATTCCAGCTGAAATTACTAAAACTTTGTTAGGGATCCAATCAAGCCATACACATGTGCATGCATAATGAATTTATTTGTTGTTAATTACCGGAATACATGTATTTACAAAACCTTATAAGCATTTTCATGTGTTTACGCGCGTAAGTTTTGACGAAAGGAGTTTTGAAATAACCAATCGTCAAAAGGTTATGCATAACGTATGAAACGTTATTATATTACAGTCTTAAAAATAAATTTTATAAAATAGAGATAAAGGAGGATATATAAAATATAGAACAAAAGAATATTATATTATCTCTTGATCATGATTGTAGAATTATTGTAATAAGTTTAATAAAAAAATTATATTTGTAAATTTTGCTATCATGATTCGCATCTTGTAAATGCTAATTTTGAAAAATCGTGTTTATGATTAATGTATTGTAAAAAAAAGTTGTTGCATCTAATTTGATGCTATTTCATTTTCATTAGCAATTATCAATTGTTAATTTTTCAATCAAACCAATGTTATTTGATGTTGATGAGAAATACGGTGAAGGTGTGAATTAACTATTAAACTTTGCTCGTTGACAAAAAAAAGGATGATTCCTTTCAGTAATAATCTCCCAATATTGACAATGGAAGAATTAATGAAATTAAACAGATTGAAAAAAATATTGTGTTATTCAAAGTATTCAATTTTCTTTTTGGTTTCTCTTTTAAAAGGGTGATACACGTAACCAGGATTGGCTCATAGATGTTTCGTTTTCATCTTGTCCATTTGTTTTTGCCAATAAACCTTACTTCTTCCTATTCATTTTCTATTAATTAGCCAAATTTATGCATTTGAATATGTTTAATTTTGCCGTAATCTCTGGCTATTTAGCGTGATGAGAGAATGAATTTGCAGATACTTCTCGCGTTGCTTCAAAGCTTTAGATACTTCTGGATTATTTAGTGGTATTTGGAATTCCTAGCTACAAATCTTTCTGGTATTTATTCTCCGACTGTAGATGTTTCCGGATTATTTGATTTGGTAATTGCAGTTGTTTCCGATTCTACAGAATGCGTTAGGTGATCGGATGATTGTGTTTGACGGTTTCGTCGATAAAATTATCCGAGGGACTCGTGGTAGTTTGTTATGAAAGTATTTTTGTTATTGTTGCGATTACAATATCGTTGTTATTTTTTTAATCATTTAATGATAACTTCTTAATTTTAATTGCTTGACAAAAGAAGTAAAGACAAAATTTTCATCACTTCTACCTAATCTTACTATAATGTTTTAAAGATACTAATATAATCACTATTTGACCATTAGAAATTCGGTCTTTTTGTAAGCGGAGGCATATTGAAGTACAAGGGTTTCATTTTTTTTTGTCATCCATCCTATTTTTATAAGAAGAAAGAATCCTTTTTATGATTATGGGTAAAAAGGTCAATATGCGTATATATACAAGTGACTCTTGATATAAGAAAGTTGCCGGATCCAACCAAACTCTTTCTTATATCGAGAGTCTCTTAAATAAAAAGGTTTTTTTATTATAAATTTTTCAATTGTGGAGAGTTTCTTATATAAGGGATTTCTTACATATGTCGATAGCAAGAGTTGAGTCAAACAAAGAACAACATAAACACTAATCATCTTTACAATGAATCGCCACTTTAGGACGTAAAGGTAATACATGGGTTTCGATGCGCACTGATCCAATTCAAGTGAAATATAGATTCGCTTTGACTAGTTGAATCAAATAGAAGATTTCGCTAATAGATAAACATAAAGTGACCAATTCATTTTTGTTGGTATCAAAAAAAATTAATCGAACACTTTAGGAAGTAATATTCAATCAAAAATATTATCATAGTGACCGATTGTATTGAAGGCGTGGGAAATATTTATGAACATCTAATACTCGAAAAAAATTCCAAGAATTTTCAGGAAAAAAAATTCTGGTTTTTTACTATCATAGTAAATCTGAGGTTTTTGGATATCGATATAGATTTTTATCCCCCTATATAGGCGTAGATGATCAGTGTTCTTTGTGTTCAGAAAGTCAGATACATGTTCTAAAAATAGGAATTAATGTTATCATCAGATTTTTGTTAATCCCATATTTTAATAATAACGATAAGACATTCCTGTATTGATTTTTATCGTTATCTTTTTTTAAGTAAAAGCAATTCATAATATATGTTCGCGAAATAAACTTGGTAAGACAAAGCATAGTTTTTCAACTCCCTCCTTTCTCGTTGTTAATGATCAATTATTGACAAATTTTTCATTATACATGTATTATTGTTTTTTATCACATGTAGTCATATGTAAATCATTGTAATAATTAATAAAATTAAAGTTATGTGTGACAAAATGACTACACTCATATAATAATAGATGATTAATTTTAGTGGGTCTACTAAAATCGGAGTTAGCGTTAGGGTTAGATTTAATGTTGACCGAAGAAATCACGTGTAAACGACATCTGACAGCTGAAAAAAGATTTTTAAACGAAAGAACTAATAACATTTTTTTTGTTGTTGAGACAAGTCATTTGAAGTTATTTACCAAGTTTTCATATACATGTAGCCAAACATCGTTAATATGACACCCAATAATATGACATTCATATAATTATGACCAAACAAGCTATTAAATCTTCGTTGACATGTTATAGTCTCATTAAATTAAGATCAAAATAATTATACAATGTGTTATAATGAGAAATTTCAATATTGTTTATATAAATATAAAAGCAAAATTTTGTTAAATTATCATTAAAATTGTTATGTACCATAGAGTAAATCTATCTCAGCGGGAAATTTTTTGATTATCTTATTCTTAAGTTCGAATTGTTCGAATTTATGAATAGGTGAAGTGACGCTTGTTGTTCTTCTCTCTCAAGTACCAGAATGATGCAATAAATCTTTGTAAATTTTTTTTGGCAAGACTGTGCCAGAGTATGTATTAGGGAGGATATATATACGTAATGTGGTGCATTTGGGGATGTACACTTCGACAACTCTTTGTAATTGCTAATCCATGAAGAGACACTCTTATTTTATGTGACCGAAATAGTTTCATATTGTTTTTTTTATAAATTCCAATTAGCACGAGCATGCACAACTTGAATGTGCACCGATCCCAGCAAAATTTGAAATAAGCGTTAAGATTGATTTTGAGTTCAAGGATATTGTCAGGATTAGGCCTGGAGGGAAAATCATATTAAAATTATCTTCTCATCATTTTTTATTAACGCTCAACTAGATTTAAGCTTTCGTTTTCGTTCGTATTTTTTCATTTTTTTTCTTTTTGTGTCGATTATTTTGTCGGGTTGATTAAAAAATTAACACATCTTTGCCACTCGTAACCTGACAAGGGCATAACGATAGGGGATTAAAGGGATTTTTATTATTACAATCGAATAAAGCTTTATTCGAAAAAAATATAGATATATATGTATATTGTGACAGATTAAAATGAAATATTTCAATTATCATTATAGTTATGTAATATAAAGCACCATTCCGAAATTAAGCACGACCCGAAAATAAGCATCCCTTATTTTATATAGTTTCAAAAATAAAAGCACCCCAAGAAAAGTAAACTAAAATCAATTTTAAATTTGCTTTTAGTAATTTAATTAAATGGGTTTGATGCGGGATGCCGTTCGCTTGAGATTTCGTTCACTCAGATGCCGTTGGGATTTCGTTTGTCAGCTTATGAAATGTCGGGATCATGTTCGTCAGGATTTCGTACAATGAATAAAATCCCAAAAGAACTTCATTCCGAATGCACGAAATCCCGAAAGTATAGCATACCAAATGCATGGAATACCAAAACTATCACGGGATTTCATGTATTTGGGATGTCATTCATTTGGAATTTCGTTTGTGGGCATATTTCAACTGTTGAGATCATGTTTATCAGGATTTATACGGCACCAAACTAAATTATTTAAAAGTATCTGAAATTAAAGCACCCTTATAGTAAAAAGGGATGCTTAATTTCGAATGGTATGATATACTAGCAAATTTATACAATAGTTAGCTATATAAAATACTACTACAAAATAAATCTGTATTTTATATTTAACAAATTAATACTATTTTAAAAATCACTATATAATCATAAGAATTTATGATAATTTTGGCTAAATCATTTACATGATCCGCATAATTTTGGCCAAAAATTTCATATTAATCTGCGACATACCGATACATGTATGTATAAAAATTGTACGCGTGAATTTGATGTTACAATTTCTCGATTGAAACTATGCATATCATTTAAATTTGCACGAACATATGCTCGTCTTTTTTTTCATTTTTATCTTGATCAACAACAAGCCACCCAAATCAAAGAGGAAATGTAAATTTTAGTATCATCTTCACTCATAACGAGTTCTTGTCTGGCACCCAAAAGCTAGCAACAAAACTCAAGTACAGACTTATATCAGTACTGAAAGGCACATGGACTCTTCCATCCGGTATGTCACCGGCAAAAATGTCGTTTTGTGTGATCTTTCCATAACATTTATCATATGGAAAGAATGCTATTATCCATCTAGCCCAACAAAGTTTGTCCACCCGAATCCAAAGCTCCTTGTCAAAACACTTTGTTCCAACATTCTTCGTCGATTTCTCCACGAGAAATGTCGGCTAGTTCCAAATACCGGCTCAGCCGAAAATTCATGCCTAGGCCAAGTTTACAATTTTTTTTGAATATAAATCCAGTCTTATGACTCTTCCAAAGTCATTTTTGGAATTTCGCAATCTAACCTGAGCATATATTCGAAATATTTTCTTTATAGCATTTAAAGAATGAATGACTTGCTATTTTGCTGCCATTGTGCTGGTCGAGAAATCACACTCCAGAATTTTGAGATATCCACTTTTTCGATTTTCCTCGAAGTTGTGTTTTCAAACTAATATACAGTATGACTTCAAGCCTTATTATCATATGTTAAAACATCACCAACATAAATTTTAATTTTTGTTTCATTTTCAACAAAATATCTATGAAATCTTTTCGCGTTGATATTGATATGATAATTAACACCCTGAGCGATAGTTGACATATATCATCTGGTTTTAGGAAGGTAATTATACGCTTGATGTATGGCACCAACAAATCCATAGATATGGTTGAATTATCTTATCGTTATGAAGTTGGGCCGTACTTATTGTTAACTATTTTTTTCATAACTATGTATCACATGCTATCATTATCAATCACTGAATCTGGAATTGTAAATCAGTTTATAATAATAAAGATAAATTATTCAAATAAATGACATAAATTGTTTGAAAGTCTATTCCATTTTATTTATTATTTGATTGTTTTATATTGATTTGAATATTTGATAAAATCATTTTTCGCAGAATGTCATAGTTTGATGATATACGTATGTACAATAATCACTTCCAGAAAGCCCAAATATTCACAAAATAAAATCTTAAATCATTAATTATTCAACTTTAAAACAGAATTGCAAATTTATATCTATCCCTATAGGAAAAATGTATCAGAAATTTTTACGTGAATCATACGGGATATTACGTAATGCATACGGGAGTTTACGGAATCATACGTAATTATTACGAACATGTCAGGAATTCATGAAATGAATGTTAGAGATGCATAACTCTGCCTGAAATGCATCAGAAATTACGGACCGTATATGCAACGAACGGAATACATATACAATGATCAGGAACTTCACAGGCTATATGTCAGCATGCATAAGGAACTCAAAAAAGTTTCTATCTGGAATACATCAGAAATCATGGACCATATACGTAATGGATGGAATATATACACAATGATTACGAACTGTCAGAAACCTCATGAGCTGTATATTAGGATGCATAAAGTACTTGAAAAGTTACTGCCTGGAATGTGTCAGAATTACAAACCATATAAGTAACGAACAGAATGCATAAGAAACTCGAAAAGTATCTGCTCAAAATGTATCAGAAATTATGAACCTATATAGAAACCATGGTGTATGATAGAGATACATAAGAAACATAAACTTTTGTTTGAAATTTGCCAGGAATGTATATGCAATGCAAATATAATACATATACATATACAATAAACTGGAAAATAATATATGTTAGAAAATACACATGAAAAAATAAAAAAGATATAAATATATATCAGTCTATAAATCAGCAAGTATTGGATAGTAAAATAAAATTAAACTTGCTTAATAATAAAATAGCAAATATAATATGAATATCTATTCTCTGAGATTCATAAAAATAATCATAAAAATAAAAATATGGCAATATGATGGATTTTATTCAGGATTTTAGATTTAATAATTTGATAATATAACTTATTTAATCAGATCAATTAAATTTTATGTATTTGTTTTTAATAACACGTTACTTCCCTTATTAAAGATATCAAACAAAACTCTAATATTTTATAGATATATATTTTAGTTTATTGCATATTATATTTCATATTTATTTAATATTATTTTTAATTATGTTATTAGAAATACCATCTAGATCAAATTCTCTTCATAATATCAGAAAATATTTTAAAGTAAATATATTATTATTTGATTTAATAAATTTGCTATTGATTCTTATTTTGATAATATTATTTTTATCAAATTTATCTTTGATATCAATCAAGAAAAAAGAAAGTCTTATTTTCAAAGATAGTTAAGTCACAAAGATATTGCCAACTATTACCAGCTTATTAAAGGTAAATATTGAATATTTGCTTTGTAAATTGAAAAACTTGATCTATATTATTTGCATTTAACTAAATACTAATAATTTAAATTTTCTAACAGAATCTGGGAGAAAATAACTTCACAAGAATCTGTAAAAGCTTTAAATATGAATAATTCAAAATATTTAATCAAATCCAACATGTTTTATAGCAAGTATAATAGAATAAACTAGATATTAGTCATATGCAAAAATATGAATATATAAGAAATATATTTATAATTTTTATTAGAATGTATCTGTAAGTTTCAGAGTTATATGTATAATTGTATCTAAAATTTCATATAATTTATAAGTAATTTAAAAGATATTTATAAAATATATAATAGAATGTATCAGTAATTTTTAGGATTGTGTATATTATTATATCTGAAATTTATATAATTATATAAAATGTGTAAGTAATTTAAAAGAAACTTACAGAATATATATCTGCTTTTCTGTTATTTGTATCTGGAAATCATATATTTCATATGCTAATTTCTTATATATTTATATGAGATTTATAATCATTTGCATATAGGATTATTTATGATATATTGCTAAGAAATTGCTTATGCTTTATATAAAATTTCTGTTATATATTTTCTATAAAGCATATACTATATCATATTGAGACAATTTGTTTATTAAGTTTCAAACTATTTTTAATCATTTAATGAATAATAATTTGATAAATAAATTACATGTAAATTTATATTTATGCTATATGAAAGGTAATATTTTATAAATATAGTAAATTTGTTACAATAATTAATGTTATATATAAATATTAAATTTAAATAATAAAGTAATTTTATTTTTATATAAAAAATAGATAGATTCTTTTTTATTCATGATAATTTTAAGAAAATCAGTCAATTTAAATTTTTGTTGAGAATATTTTATATTATATATTTAAATGCTAGTCATTGATTTTCATTATAACTTTATATTATATCATATAATATTCTAACACTAAGTTTTTATATGTATTTTTATAATACTAAATATATTTATTAAAAAAGTCATTCATAAATATGATTATAATTAATAATATTTAATATTTATAGATTTTCTAATCATAGATCTTGGCTAATACTTAGGCAGGGCAGTATATATAATTCAAATTTACATAATAATTTAAAGTATAATAGTATATTTTACTTTTTATAATAAGAATTCAATATAAATTTAATATCATTTATGAATTTATGAATTTATAAATATTTTCAGCTTTCTATTTAATAACTTTGAGCTAATATAAAAAAGAATATTACAAATTTAGTGATTTGATTTGTTTAAATTAATTAAGTTAATAAAAATTAAATAATTAGATAATAACTAATATTATCATCCAATACGCAAAACTTAACTGATAATTCACTATACTTTACTATTGAAACTATATAACTTTTTAGAAAAGTTTCTATCTGAGTAAAAAAGAGAAAATTATAACTCATTTGAATATATAATTTAATTATATTTAGTATTATTACAAACTATACTCTGAAAGGTAGATTTTATTATGAATATAGTTTATAATAAGTTTTGAGAGTGAAGACTAAATTATTTATAAAGATAAAGAGATTATAATTATTCTAAAGATTTTCTAGTGCTAATACTTATGAGTATTATATCAACACAAGGCAAAAATAAAATAAAACAAAATTATAAAATGAAGTTGTGATCACAAATACTAAACTAAGGGGTGGTATCAAAAACTAAACAACAAATGCTTAAAATAATTGCAACAAATGCAAATAAAACTAAGGTAACTAATGTGTAATAATTTTGATTGGATTATCTTCCTTTAGATTTTTTTTAGTTTAGATCTTCATTTTGTGCTATTTGTATAACAGATTAGCTTTGTATTACATTTTTAAGAAGATCATTTTC
>CAJVPS010001094.1:0-17452 GCA_910591765.1 Ambispora leptoticha | reverse complement strand
TAATTGCCATGAACACAGTCACTATTACCATTTTAAAATAATTACATACGCATAATCTTAAAATGGTAATAATATTAGAGTATATCTTAAACTAATAATAATTTTGAGTAATTCTATGATAAGTTATCTTAATATCAAAATATTTAGTATGTATGACTACATAATTATTAAATACTTTTTCTATTTTATTAACTTTAATTACTTTCAGAGGTTGTTCTAATTCTTTCTTATTATATCTGTATAAGATTTCTTTTTTTGCTAAATATAGCTTTGCTTTATTTTTGAACTTTTATTAATCTTTTTCTGATATTTCTTCTGATATAATGACTAGAGTATCTAAATAAGTGACAAGTTGTAAATATTCAAATTGAATAATCAGATAAGAGTTTATCAAGTAGTTATTAATTGATTTTTAATAGTATATTATCTTGTTTCTTCTGGATCTAAGTTTGATTCTGGTTAGAAATATCTAGATAAGAGATCTATATTGGAATGGATTTGGTTTTTGCAATATTCAATTTTGAAATTATAATTCTCTAAAGTCAAAATTCAGCATGCAAGTCTTCTAAAAATCTTTAGTTTATTAAATAAACTCTTCAAAGTATTATAATCAGTTATCAGAATGAAAGAAATATTAGAATATAAGTATAGTCTGAATAGTTATATTATCCAAACTACTGCTAAATATTCTAATTCTGTTATATAATAATTTTTCTTAGTATTATTTGTTCTTTTACTAGCATAAGTAATTATATGTTCATTATCTTTTTCATCTTTTTATGTCAAAACTGCTCCTAAATCAAAGCTAAAAGCATCAGTATACAGGATGAAAGATTTCTCAAAGTCTGGATAAATTAATATAAATATAGTAATTAATCTATTTTTTAGTTCTTCAAATACTTTTTGATGTTTAATAAATCATTTAAAAGACTGATCTTTTCTCATTAATTGATTTAAAGATACTGTTATCTTTGCAAAGTTTCTCACAAAGTATCTATAGTATAAGACTAAGCCAAAAAATTCTCTTAAGACAGTTAAATTTGTTGATCTAGGAAATTATTCTATGACTGAAATTTTGGTCAGATCAGATTTCAAATTATCTTTGCTGATAATATATTCTAGAAAGATAAGTATAATTTTGTCAAATTGATATTTACTTGACTAAAGTTTTAGATTACTTTCTCTAAGCTTATTGAATACTTATTTCAGACATATAAGATGCTTTTCAAAAGTATTTGAGAAGATATTAATGTTATTAAGATAAATAACTACAAACTTTTCAAGATATAGCTTAAATATTTTGTTTATTAAGCATTAAAAAGTAACTAATGTATTATTTAATCCAAAAGATATAATATTAAATTCATATAAGCTATTGATAATGATAAAGACTATCTTCTTTCTGTCTTCTGACTTTACTTCTACTTGTCAATATCCAGAGACTAAATCAAGTATTGAGAAGTATTTTGCTTTGTCAAATATATCAAGTAAATTATCAATTCTAGGTAAAGAAAATTGATCTCTTTTTATAATTTTATTTAATTAGTGATAATTTACACAAAATCTATATTTGCCATTCTTTTTCTTAACTATTACTACAGATGCAAATCATGAACTATTTGATAATGAAATAATATTTTATTGAAATATTCTTTCAATTTTTTCTTCTATGAATTCTTTTTCAATAGGTGAATGTCTATAATATAGCTTTAGAGCTATTGATTCTTCAATTTCTGTATTAATTTCATGTTGAATAATTATAGTTTTTTCAGGCTTTTCATTAAAAAGATCTTGATACTCATTTAATAATTTTTCTAATTGTTATCTTTATTCTGATGTTAGATCATTCTCATCAGAATTTTCTTCTTTATTAGCTTGATAGAACAGTTCTAATATTAGTTTTATCTATTCATAATATCAATTATCTTTATTATATTTATAATATTCAGTTAATAAGTAATTATTAATATAAAGATATTTATCTAAATCAGTAACTTCATTTCTTTTTAACTCTTTAAATATTGCATGAAAGAATTTTTCTTCTCCTAGTTAAGTATAATATTCTTTTACTTATAAGTTAAGTACTTTTATTTATTCATCTAGTCCTTCTTGAATATTTAAAAGTGGCTGATCAATGTCATCATCTTCTTTATATTTATCTTCACTTTCTTCTTTTATTACAGATTTTCTTTTTTTAAATTTATTAGTTGAACCAAAATCTTATTGATCTCTTTTTGAATTTTCAAGTTCTTCACAAGTTGATACTGATTGAATTTTTGAGATCTTTACTAATGTTAAAAATATGACTTGCACTATCTTCTCATTAGGTTATATAATATATATCTAACTAAAATTATTATAAATTAATATTTTTATATTTCCTATATATTTAGCATCTATAGTATCAGCTTTTATTTCTATTCCTTTGTGTATTAAAGAAGATCTAGAAGTAAGTTGACAAAATATTCCTTTTAATACTTCAACTGTAATATATAAATCTATTATTATAGTTTCTTGTGATAAAATGACAAGTTCTTTTAATTCTGGATATCTTAGATCAAAGTCAGTATCTGTTTTATGAGCATGTTTTGCTTTTTCTTTTTGATCATTGATATCAATTAGATTTATTGTACTAGATCTTTGAATTTTCAATTTATTTTCTTCAAGAATTATTGAGTGACTATATTGCTTACAATATCACTATCAATTATTATTTTACAAGGTTGATTATTAATAAGTTTATTTATATGCATAGTATCTACAGATATTTATTGACTTTATTAGTTTTCTCTTTCATTTTCTATTAATAATTTCTTGAATTAATTATTATTAATTGAAGATTTTTTGATTGTGAATGTATTCTCATCTTCTAAAGGTACATTTAAGAGTTTAAATACTTTTCAGTATTCAAGTAAGCATTCTGTTTGTTATTATTATTATTATTATTATTTCTTCTATTATTATTATTATTATTGTAATTATTATTATTCTGACTATTTTTATTCTTTCTTGAACTAGCATATCTACTAGTAATATAACCAGTATCTTCATAATTATAACAGATGATGTTATTTCTTGAGTTATTATTATTGAAGTTATTATTATTAAAATTATTATTATTGTTAAAATTATTATTATTATTATAGTTATTATTTCTTTTATTTCTGCATTTATTTGTAATATAACCAAATCTTCTATAATTATTGTATCTAATAAAATTATTTCTATTATTAGAATGGCTATTAGACTGGTTAGCAGTTGCTAACTTTCTAATTTTGAAATAATACTTCCAATTTGTTCTGCTAACTTGTTGATTCCAGTATTTATAGGTAGTATTGGTAAGAAAGATAGGTCATTTGGTATAGTATTATATTATTAAAAGTTAGAACTATAAGCAGTTACTATATTGATTACTTCTTCTAATATTGTAGGATGAGTTGAATTTACAAAAAATTTAATTTCTGGTCTAAGCTCATCTATAAAGTAAGATATATATAAGTAATCTGAATAGGTATTGGTCAGATCTATTCTTCTAATTAATTTTCTGATAGTTGTAGCATATTATTCTATGCTTTTACCAGGTAACTGTTTTCTTTATTTTAATTATTATTATTATTCATATAGTCAATCATGATTTCTAAAGTGCTTTTTAAATTAATATATAAATGAAGTTTCTTTTATATTTAAATTAGTATTATTAGTATAATTTCAGATTCTTGATCATTCTGATTCATATAATTTTTCATTAATATATTATGTGACAGCTGAATCTTTTAGATAAGCTTCTATTATCTGAATTTTTTTGTCATTATTAATACTATTAGTGATATAGACATTCTTAAAGTCTTGAAACCAACTAATTGAATCTTGGATATTATCATAGAATTCTATAATTTTGATGTAATTGGCTTTCTTTGATCTTCCTAAAGCTATAATAAATACTCTAATTCTATGCATTAAATCTTTAAATCTATTATTAATAATTAATAAAGATGATGTTTTATTCTTCTTATCTCTATTTATTTCTTCTTCTTCAAGTAATATTAAGAAGATAAATATTAAAGTAAAAGATATATCTTGAATGACTAATTGTATTTCTAAATATTTATTAAGTGGTAACTGCGTTAATATTTATTTAAGAGTATCTGAATTATATTTTCCAAACTATTATAAGATATCTAGTAATTCTTTATTTAATTTTGACTGACTTGGATTAGATATTTTTATGAGTATATTTTGTTACTTTTTTTATCTTTATTCTGTTAGGTATTTAATTCTTTTATCTTTAAATTCAAATATCTCTTGTTATAGTTTATAGAAATATGTTTATATTTGTTCTGTTAATAGATCAGTTTTTTCTTTTATTAAGATTACAAAATCTTTCTTATCTTGATTTGAATTTCACTATATATTACTTTTTGATGAAAATAGTAGAATTTTTCCCAGATGACTTGACAATCAGATTTAGTATAATCTTTAAAATATAACTCAATAAATAGTTAAGTGAAGAGTCTTTCTCTTTTTATTTTGATCTCTTTAATTGAATCTATTTTGAGTATGTTGCAGAATTATTTCTTCAATTACTTTTTAATTCTCTACTAATTTCAATTTAATTCACAGAGGATTCTTTATTTAAATCTGACTTGAATTTGATAATCTTATAAAATTGTTTTTCCACAAAGAAGATATCAAAAAGTTATTATCTTTTTGATATAAGTTCTAAGACAGGAATAAGTATTTAATCTAATATTACAAAAGTATATGATAAAAGTGACTATATACTTATAATGAAATTTAGAAGAATCTTTAAAAGATTTATTAATATTACTATAATAACATAAATTTCTTTAATTTTATAATTTTTCAAACTTAAAAAATTTGACCAATTAATCAATCTTTAGAAGACATGTAATTTTGAATAATATAATTGATGTATCAGTTATGGATTCAGTTATGATTCAATAATATTTTTACAATATTCTTGCAATATTTTTGCAATGTTCTAAGATCATTAATGAATAATTAGTCCTGAAATTAATAATAATTCACAAATAGTTTAATAATGATTTAGGAATGCTTTAATAATGGTTCAATAATAAATTTTATCATTTATCTTTTCTTTTTAGAATATCTATCTTATTTTTTCATTTTATTTCATCATTTATATTATTATTTAACTTATCATATATATCTTATTTCTTATTTTTACTTGTTCATTTATTGATTCTTTATCCCAAAAATTATAAGCGTAATCTAGAGTAGCAAACAAGTTTAGATAGAAACTTGTAAAATCTTAAAGATGTATAAATATCTCTGCTCTGAGATCTGAAATAAATGTACTTGAATAGCAATAATTCAATTATCTTTTAAAAAAAATACTTGAGTTATACTTATCTTATAATTTTTCTTTGATTTTTATCTTGATAACTTGCTTTTATTTACTTCTTCTATCATAATAAATTATATTTTAATTATTTACAAGTTTTTCTTGCCTGAAAAACTTAGATAGTGGATGTCCTCCACTTAAAATAAGCTAAGTATATTTTATTTGATTAAGAAGATTCTTATAAGCTTTCTCATGTATAAAAGCTTTGTTTTGTTTTGATATATATCCTTTATTTATCTAATGATTGAAAAGATACTGTTAGAAAGTTTAGTTAGTATACTAAATCTTTGATTTTAATTATAATATTTGTTATTTTAGTTTTAGGTATCTTATTCTTGTTTTAGTTTCATGATCACAACTTTATTTTTATATTTTTATTTTATTTTATTTTATCTTGTATTGATATAATATTCATAAGTATTGGTATTAAGAAACTTTTAAAATAATTGTTATCCTCTTAATCTTTATAAATAATTCAGTCCTCATCCTTAAAACTTATTATAAATTATATTTATGATAAAATCTACCTTCCTGAATATAATTTGTAATATTTGATATTCTCTCTGTGGATCTCACTCATCCAGAAATCCCAGTCAACTTGTTTTTATTATTTTCATTTATTATTTATTTTATTATTTTAAGAATTAGCTACCCTTGAAGTATTTGTTATCCAAATAATTTATTAATTTATGAGTATATATTACTCTTTTATTAGACTTCCAATCAATCTATATCTCAATGAATATAATAAAGAAGATTCTTAAAAATTCTCACTTTATATTGAATCATATAATTACTATTCTTACTATTTTTCTGCTAATGAAAATTCAGATAGGAGATTTATAAATTTTCTCACCTGAACTCAGGATTATCATGTAATCTTACATAACAAATTATTATAAGAACTTTTTGATAATATAGTATAGTAAAATTTTATATCAAATTAACTTCAAAGAGAAATTATCAAATTATTAAACATCTTCATATTTGAAACCAAAATCACAGTTGAATAACAAACCTATTTAGTCAATAATATTTTTCTTGTTCTTAAAGAAATAGATAACTTTGAAATTCTCTCAACTAATTAGTTAACAAAATCAGAATATAAAAGTAGTAATTCAGAAGATCCTAAAGAACTAACAGTCATAATCAAATAAATTCAATCTCAGAAAACTCAATCAAAAAAAGAAATAATCATATCAGATAGAATAAATAGTCTTATTTAAGCTCTTGAAGAATTAACTCAATCTATGAAGATCTAAAAAATGGAGAAGATCCTTATCTCAATTCATAAATTTAAGAGTAATAATCAGGATTTAATTAAGTAGTTACATAACTTTGAGGTAGTTACCAAAGCCAATGGAATTACCAATGACAAAAAATCAAGATAGTAAGAGGATATCTAGAGAAATCAGCTGCTGTCTAATTTAATCAATAAGCTATAAATAATGATTTCAAATTAGATAATTGGAAAAATAAAGAGCATAATGATTATAATTTTACTTACCAATTTATTCTTAAATTCTGTTTATCTTGTAAGATACAATAATGGCAAGATGAATTGAAATTCTTAAAGCAAAATAAAATTATAAAAGAATATATAAATTGATTTATAGAACTAGAAAGTAAAGTGAATTCAAAGAATAAATATTTAGAAGAATATAAGATTCAAATTTTCAAGAAAGAACTCAAACCAGAAATTTGAAAATAGGTTAATCTAAATGGGATATACTCTATTTAAGTATGGTATATTTGAGCATGGTAGTATAGTATAGTTAATTATGTTAACATTAAAATACAAAAAACCATATCATACCTACAAAACTAGTATATATATATATATGTATATATGTTAATATTGTATGTTCTAAACTAATATACTTTTAACTCAAGTCAAATTTTTTTTGGTTTAGTTAAATAGGCAAGCGTATTTTACTAAAAACCCTTTCATTTTGATCACATGATATCTCTGTTGGTCACGCTACATTTTGGTATGAAATTCAAATTTCTACTGTTCTTAGTATACTCTACCTACCAAAGTGAAAAGGAATTTTCTGATCGAAGAAATTTTTGATCCAAATGAGGTGAAGAGGTACATGTAGTTTATTACTTAAACTAGATTCAATTATATTTTTACTCACGCATTCTTGACTTTTTAAAATGGAAGAAAGTAAAGTTTTTTTTGACGGTATATAAGTGACCAATTTTGTTGACCTAGAAACTTTTGAACATGTAAATAAATTAAATAATTTGACATAAAGCAAGAAAAATAGATCTTTCTAATAATTTTATTAACCTAGATGCTTGGTTCAGATAAAGAAAAAAATTTTGATTTTTATCAGTTTACGCAGGACCTAAAAGTAAAAAATATTATATATTCAGCATTACCTGTAGAATACCCTTCAATAATGGATAATGGTGTGACTATTATATTTAATTTGGAACAAACATCAAGTGATCATGCTGCCTTGCACACTAAAGTAACTGAATTTTTTTATGATGTAAGATTTATTATAAAAAATCTTTATTTCTTATAAGATTGCTAATTATTTTTTATGTGTATATAGATTCAATATTCTATCGGTAGTCCAGGCGGACAAAACAATTTCTGCAGTCCATATTTTAATAATATCAAAATAAAAAAAATGAAAGAATATGCCAAGATGTTATGGTTTGTGAACAAACTGATCTGGAACTATGCAATAGTTGTCATAATGATATCGATTTTGATTCCGATAAATTCAAATGACTAAAAAACAATGAATGCTTAATTGATTGTGAAACAAATATATATATGTAAGTTGTTTACATGTAATTCATTTTTATATTGATAGATTTAATAACTTATTACCTTTAGAGAATATCTCACTGCGATGAAGATTAAATGCAAGCATCAAAGTGATAACAATACATATAATGGTCTTTCCATCCTGAAATAGCTTTGAATTTATTCAGATCTACAAGACTATACCCCAACTGTGGAAAATAGTCCAGTTCAACAGCTTGCATAATTAATATCAAATAGAGGGGGATATTTTGTGGAATGTGATAATTGGCAGCTTGGTAAAAAAAGGTATCGATTTAGATTATTGAACGAAAATATGAATATTGACCTATTTGAGCAGCTTTTAGAAAGAAAGTTTAGTATACATTTTATATAATCAAATTGCATTTGAATAAGAATTTAATTATCTAATTTTCTCTGTAGGATTTTACTCCAATAAATAGAACTAATTATTATCAAATAGTTTTATCTCGAAATACTGGCCTTAAAACTTGTGATTAGTATTTATTGTTGGTTTATTATATTCATTATAATATAAGTATCTGTAAAAATTTGTTTAATTTAGGATATATCCATATTGATACAAATGGTTGACCCTATCAATCACCTTTGATTCACCAAATGTGTAATATCAAATTTTATTGATTAACACCCTATAACTTGTAAGCATGTCCTTTCATGACCTTAATATCAGTTGGAATCCATACATATCCCTCACCACCACCTACCAATATTCCTTACACCATACAAGAGAGACTAGTTGAACTAATTAAAACAGTACATGAAGATATGGCTAATGTTACTCCACGAAAAATACTTTCTAGTAAATCAATATTCAATGAAAGAAATTTATTTGATGCACATGGATATCATAGGCTTACTTTATTGTATTATAGGAAACTTAATTAAAGAATTTTTCGGAGTTAATCTATTAAGTGAAATGCACATGTCACTAAATAATATTGATAAATTGCGCTATTTGGTATTGAAAGTACACAAAGAGGTATATTCTTATGGACAGAGTATAATAGGACTAGCGCACGCACTTACAATTAACACAGATAATATAAATGGATATGTTAGAAAAATGAGTAAGTTTTATTTTGTGCTTAACTTCCCAATTTGATTTTGAGCCTACAATATATCTATTTTGGCAAATAGGTATGTTTGGAGATAGTCATGTACTCATTATTTGTATGACAAAAGAATAAGCAGAGAGATTATTAAAGATGACTTATTTCTAAGTAGATCTCACATTTAAGCACGTTTAAGAAGAAATAAATGAGTTTGAGATCAACCAATATGATGAGGAACATCATATTTGTATGATTAATTAAGAGTAATAAAATCATTTTATTTCTTGATTTCTGTCATCGATGTGAAAGACATTCAAAATTTAACTCTCCTTTCCTAACACCACCCACTCTTTTCTCAATATTTATATAGTATTAATATACTATTATGTGTTCACCAATATCTCTACTTCAGAAGTATATCAATGAATTTTTCAGGCTATTATTAAAATGGTTGAAAACTATACTGGATCACAAGTAAAAATTCATCATATTCATAAGAGCGATTGGGCATGCATAATAAGTGATCTGAATTTTGCGCAAGCTCAAGAATTAGGAATGATATTGTATAAAATTGATAATAGTAAGACGTGAGAAGATCATTTGATTTGCATTTTCAAGTCTTACTAAGTCCATTATAGAGCGTAAGTATCATGTCTGATCATACTTTTGCAATTTGATTGGTTGTTGATTCATTTTTCTAATTATATTATTTCTAGCAATATCCAGCATCACCATTATTCAGGTGATCTGAAAAACCTAATAAATTATTTGTTAATAGCACCTACAGAAGAAGAAGTTAACACGATACTTGATAAGATAATAGAGGTTGGAGGTGCAGATCTAGAAGGTAAGCTGAATCTTTATTGCATTATTTTTATTAATAATAACTAACTACTTTTGTTTATATAGGATAGATCAATTTTTATTCTAACCGTTGGATGAAGGCTTCATTAAACTTCACGTGTTTGCGTATTTCTGAAATTTATTAGGTTTCTTCAGGAGATATAACAAATATTACCAAGAGGTGTCATTCTGATGCTAATCGAGAAGGGAAACATTTGAAATTCTTGACAGCAATATTCAGGTATAGTATCTTATCCTTTTGCTATCACCTACTTTGTGCTAACAATTTTTCAATTGGTTTATTATTTGTAGGGGCCAGCGTTTAGATAATCGCTATTTTATAGCTATGATAACACATGATTTTTTTGATATATCAAATAGAATATGAAGAAAAAGCAAAGTTGACCATATTGCTCGTGCACATAGAAAAAGTAGTATATTTCTTATATTATTATTTATTTACTACAATTATCCCTCTAATAGTATACTACCTTTATTTTTTTGTCATCACAACACCTTTTCCTACAATTATCACTACTGATCTTACCACCTTTACACTAGTATTTTTATAATCCCGCATACTCTACCCCTTTCACCATCTTCATATTTTATCACTCTCACCATCTTCACACTCTATCACCACTATACTTCTCCTTATTCTTTACCGCTTCATAATAAATTGTATTTAGTCAAATTTTGGTTTCGATATTTTTTATAGTAAATAAATAAGCAACATCACGTATGTCCAAGATATCAAGCATCCTTACAGCATCAAAATGACAAGCTCTAATTAGTTCTATAAGACAAAAAAAACTATAAATCGCTTTATTCTTACTGTAAGAGAATAATGATATGGAGCTAGTAAAACTTAAAAAACAGTTATACATACAGCGTATAAAAATCATGATTAGAAAGGAAGCTACGGAGATTCGCCAACTCAAATTAAATAATATGGAGCATGCTAAAGAATTAGGTATTGATGAGTTAGAGAAGGATTTTGAAGATCTTAATAATATTAAAAACATGATTACCTTTGAGAATCTTGATGAGGAGGAATTTTTACCTTAATCAAAAAATTGAGTGAATATTATATTTAGTTTTGAGAATAAGAAACGCTAATCAAATACAATAAAGTTTGGCTTTTTTTGGTATAAAAATTGCTCTTTACAGTATGACAATACAAAGTCTCTTTTTAGTATACTACATAGTATATGAAGGAGACAAAATTGACCGCTATCTTCGATTACCCCACTATTACCCGACTGCTCCACCATCTTCACTCTTGACCACACCCACCATCTTCACATTCTTTACTGACCTACTATCTTCAGTCTTCTCTTCTAAATTTGGTTTTGAGCATGTGCCTAAAGGTAAAAATTATTGATGAGCTATAGAACAGTTTCGAATATCTTAATATTAAAATGTGTTTACCTTTGAAAAGTTTCAGTAAGATCTTTAGCTATCTAGATCTGCAAAAAACTGCTCGTTCTACACATTATTATATTCTTTATGACAAGAATAACTTGATGACTAATAAATCAAGATCTTAACATATCGATTAAGCAAAAATAACATGCTTTTCTAACCCAATACTAAAGCTCATATCTGCATTATAGCTTTCCCAATACCCCTAATACCAAAGCTTATACCTCACCATAGTGACTTACACTGCTTTTCCCAGTAATTTTATATGAACAAGTTTTTTATATAGACACAAAGTTTCTTATATAGATCATTTCAGTATGATATGATTTGTTTGTATTGAATCATACCATACTAAATTAGTTTGTGTTAGAGATGAGAGCCGCAACTAGCCGCAACTCTGTTGTAATTCTCTGATTGGCTACTGCAACTCTGTCGTAATTCTCTGATTGGCTGCCGCAAGCCACAATTAGTTGAGGAGCCATCTTTAGTTTGTGTAATATATATATATATATAGTAATTAAGTAAGTATGGTATAATTTTTTATATTTTAATATTAAGATAATTAACCATACCATACCAACATGTCTAAATATACTATACTCAAATAGGTACCACCCATCTAAATGCTGAAGATAATATGAAAAGTATTATTAAAACTGCCAAAAATATAGAAGAAGCTAATTCAGATCCACTCAAACAAATCTATTATCAAACTCAAGCTTAATCAATTAGTAAATAGAGTATTCTAGCTAAGATCTTGTAAGATCTGACCAGTAGATTAGATCATGTAGAATTTGGTAGAAGATATAATAATAATAATAATAATAATAATCAGTAATAAAATTAGATCTTTCATTATCTGTTACAGTTATAAAGGAAAAGAACATGTCAATAGGATTTGTCTAAATAATTTTCAACTAGTAAATCAGTCACTCAATAATCAGAATGCCTCTTGAAACTGGAATAGCCAAAATTAAAATAATAATAATAATAACAATAATTAGTAAAATCAGAATATCTAAAATAATAATCAGCAATCTAATAATTCACAAAATCTGGATACTACTTTTCTTTTTACTCAAATCCAGAATTTAACAGCTACTTTGCAAGCATCTGATAATGATTCATTTAGTGATACATTTACCCAATCTAGTTTTTTATTACTAGTAACTTATGATTATTTAGCTGAAGAAAGAAAATGTCAAAGAATTATCAAAAAAGAAGAAGAAAGTGAAAAAGAAAATAAAGTCACCCAATTTTTACCTAAAAAAGACAAGACCAACTTGAAAAAGAAGAAATAAAAGAAAGGAAGAACACATCTTCTAATTCTAGCCAAACATACAGAAATCTATAATATACTTAAAGATTTGACATCACAGAAAGCCAACATTACCATTGCATAACTCATCAAGATCTTACCTAAACAGAAGATTTAAATGTTAAAAGAAATGAGAAAGAAACTACAGAAGAAACTTAAACAAAAAATAATGTTTACCCAAAAGATTAAAATAATCTCAGCCTGATGTGAAGTCAAAGTTGAAAAGACTTCTGTAAATCTAATCATGAATACTGAAGTATTAGGATATGTTATTAGTCATGAATTTCTCAAATAATTAGAAATGAAGATTTAATGAAATTAAATATCTTCATATCTGATATTAATAGATATTCTAAGCAATCATTAGGAGCCATTGATAACTTCTTTATTACCATTAATAGAATCATAATTCCAGCTGAAATGAATATTACTAAAGCTCAAACTTATAGTCTTATAATAGATATAAACTGATTAAACAAGATCAATACTAAAATTGATCTAAAGAAAAATATAATGATCTTTGATTGGAATGAAGAAGAAGAAAAAGTATCAATCAAATTCATTTATGAATAATAAAATGCTATATCTAAAGGTAATGATGATGATACAGAAATATTCTCTAGTAAAACTTCAGATAATGAGTTTGAAATTGAAGATCAAAATCTAGAAGATCATAATTTTTTATGATAGATATCTGACAAATCCTGGATTCAGATTCATACTTCATCCAGATGATTCAATGATGTAAACTTTAGAAAAGTTTCATACATGACTATAAATTCAATTTCTAAAGTTAGAAATATTAAAATTTTTGAAGAAGGAATTCAAGTTAAGGATATCACTCTCATCTGAAAAGAATATTTGAAATTGGAAAGAAGATTCCAGCAGACTCACTATCAAAGTTCTCAATGAACTTTTGATTGGAGAGGTCCTGTAGCTGAATGTTAATATTATCACAAATTACTAATATCCAAACATGAATATTCTTAATATTTTGATAATCTAGTTATCTAGGTTAATGTTAAAATGAATACTCCAAATAATTTATCAATAATTTTATCTCAGAATGAAACTAAAAACTAGTGATTAGAAGTGAAACATATCTGAAAATCAGAAAAGATATCTATTACTAAAGAAAGATTCTTTTCAAGAAGTAAAGTCTTACAAAAATTGAAGCTAGAAGAAAGAGTAGTTAAATGTTCATATTGTAAATATTTTATGGATAGTGAAACTATTTCAGAAACAAGAGATGGAAATGAATCTGAAAAATAATATTATTCTAATTGCTTTACTCAACAATAACTTAACTTATCTGCCTGTGATTACTGTAGACTTCAAGATGAAGCTAGATACTTTCTTAAAGTAACTTGAAAATATAATGATGTTAAATATTTTTGCAACTATACTGAACAATGTGTATACGTATTTAATCATGATGGTTAGTAAAAAAATAATGACACTATCAGAAAATTGAGAAGTAATGGTAACTTGTTAAATGTTTACCAATAATATAATAAAATTGGAAAAGTAATACTTACCCAATATATTACTGAATTTGATGAAGAAGAAGAGATGCAATATATTATCTATGATAGATCTGAAAAAGTATCAGTTCAAGAAATCTTTCTGACTATCTATCAACAATTATCTCTCTTCCAAAGAAAATAACTAACTCAATTAGAATATATTAATGTAAAACTCTGTAATAAATGTTTGATTTCTTGTAATTCAGACACTTGTAAAGATTATATATGATCTGAACAAATTGAAGAATTACTAGAAGAAAAATATCCAGAATCAGAAAAAGAAGAGAAAGCTAAAGATAGTGACTATGATTCAATTAAAGAAATTCTAAATAACTATAATACAGCATCTGAAAACTATAAAGATGAAGTAGAAGAAGAAGAATAACTTGAAGAACAGTTAGCAAATTTAATGATCAAAATTTACAATGATAAAAATAAAGAAAAAATACCTGAACATACCTATAAATATAATGCAGGCTTTGATCTTAGATATCCTAGAGAAGAAGTAATCCTAATTCAATCTCATCAAACAATTATGATTAATCTTTATTTGATAATTGAAGTTCCTGTAGAAACTATTTGTCAATTAATATCTTGATCATCATTAATCAAAAGAGAAATTGAAGTTAAAGAAGGAACTATTGATATTGAATATACTAGAAATATTGAAATTCTTTTGCATAATAATTCTAATAAATCTTATAAAGTCTAATCTTATGAACAAATTGCCTAAGTAAACTTTTTATAACTTGTTCTAATTGAAGGAATAACATTAGTAGATACCAGAGAAGAATTAAGAGAATTATCTCATGGAACTCAAGGATTTAGATCAACTGAAAAGGACAAAATGGAAGCATACTTCTTAGACAAAAAAGAAATCATAAAAGTAATTAAATAATAAGAATTAATACTTGAACAACAAGATGTCTTACATAACTTATTACAAGTATACAAAGATATTTTTGTATCAGATCTAAATAAACTTGGATGAACTAATATTATTCAATATTCAATTAATACTGGAAATGAAAAGCCTATTTATCAAAAGACTTACAGAGCAACTTTATCTAATCAAGAGTTTATTCATGATGAAATCTAATGAATATTAAATGCAGATATCATCCAAAAATCTAATAGTTCCTAGATCTCACCTATTATAGTAGCAGTAAAGAAAAATAACAAGAAACAATTTTATATTAATTACAGAAAACTCAATACTCTCATTAAGAAAGATGCCTACCTCTTATTATGAATTGATAAAATGATAGATAATCTTGGAGATGCAAAATAATTTTCATCTATGGATCTTATCTCTAGTTACTGGCAAATTGAAATGGAATTATCTAGTATTGAAAAGATAATATTTATTTCAAGAAAAGAATTATACAAATTCAAAATTATACCTTTTGGACTTTGTAATGTATCAGTAACTTTTTAACAAGCTATGGATAGCATACTTGGAGATTATAATTAAAAATTTGTCATAATCTATATTGATAATATAAATATATACTCAAAAACTTGAGAAAAATATCTAGAACATTTACAAAAAGTTTTTCAACAAATCAGAGAAGCTAGATTAAAACTCTACTTGGAAAAATATAACTTTACTTGAGATAACTTACCCTTTCTAGAACATATTATTACTCAGGATGGAATTTTACCTAATCTTTCAATAATTCAATGAATTCAAGAATTTTCTACTCCAACAAATATCAAGAAGCTTAGATCGTTCTTAGAACTAGCTGGATATTATAAAAAATTTATTAAAGGATTCTTACAGATAGTAGCATCACTATTTAAACTTTTAAAGAATGATATCATTTTCATTTGAACTATAATTCAAGAGAATGCATTTCAGATTTTGAAAGAAAAACTTATTTCTATCCTAATTTTAATCTATCCTAATTTTATCAAGAAATTCTATCTATATACTAATATCTCTGATTCTGAACTTGGTGCAATATTATCTCAAAAAGATAATGAAGAAAGAGAACGAGTAGTAGTCTATATAAGTTTTTACTTAAACCAGCAGAAAAGAATTATAGTGTCACTAAAAAAGAAGCTCTGGCTGTAGTCTGAGCTATTAGACAATTTTGATATTATCTTCTTGAATCTCTTTTTGAAATTATTACTGATCACAATATACTTTAATGATTATTTACTAAATAAGTTAATCCTGGATCTCAAATTTCAAAATGAATAATGATCATGATGAAATACAACTTTATTATCATCTATAGAGCTAGAAAAACTAATCAAAATACAGATATACTCTCAAAAATATATTCACAAGAGTAAAATACCAAACTTACTTACTTAATTAATTAATTAGAATAATTTTTATTGGATAACTAATTAAATAACTTACTCAAACCTGATTGATTCAATATCATGAATTTAATAACATATTATGATTTAATGAGATATCTAAAAAATGAAAGTTATTTTGTAGGATATATTAAAGAATAATAAAAGAAAATTTATTAGCAATCAAAATACTTTTTAATAATTAATAGAGTACTTTACAAAAAGAATAAAAGAAAAGAACCTACCATATCACTTTAAGTATTAAAAGAAAATAAAATTGAAGCAGTAATAACTAGCATTGTTATGATATGAACTTTTAGTAGAATATTAGTTAATTATATTATTGATTACTTCATATCACAATATGATTAGATAAATAATTCTTTATATCTTATTGGACATTAGCTTTAGAAAAATATTATTTGTAGATATTTTTAGAAGATTTTGCAAACATGATGATCATGGTAAAATTATTATAGCAAAGTTAACAAAACTATCATAATAAAATTAATAATACTATCATAACAAAACTAACATTATGATACTAGCAAAAGTAACATTTAGATTATAGCAAAACTAACATAAGTATTATAACAAAAGTATCATTCATATAACCTCTAAAATATATAAAAGTGATGTATCTTAGCTAGTAAAGTTAACAGTTAACAAGTTAGATAGTTAAGTAGATAGATAATTAGTTATTTAATTTAGTTTGAGTTCTATGAGTTTAGTTCTCAACTCGTATTTTAGTAGATTATAGTTTTAAGAGAATTCTAAGGAATC
>CAJVPS010001093.1:0-17455 GCA_910591765.1 Ambispora leptoticha | reverse complement strand
ATAATCTAAATTAATAATTGTATTATACATGATAATAATCTGAGTAATAATATGCTAAATCTGAATATATTAAATACATAATAATCATCTGTATATTCAGAATGAAAATAATCTTCTTGAAAATCTAATACAAAGATAATCTGTTATACAGATAGCACAAAATAAAGATCTAAGCTAAAAGAGTTCTAAAAAAAGATAATTTAATCAAAATTATTATAAGTAATAATAATGAATAATTTAATATATCAGATAATAGTTAAAATATATTAGAAATATCAAGTGATAGTGATAATTATTGATTAATATATATAATAGTTATAGAAATTAAAAATTATAATTAATTTTTATAAATTCACATTATGTATTTGATTAATTGTTATATATATTATATATATATATTATATATATATATATACTATATGCATAGTATAAATAGTATATATAATAATAAACTATGCATATATTTATCTATTTCTAATTATAATCTATTAAATAATAGTAATATTTAATATCTAAAGAATATTATATTTCTAGTAAAACTATTATTATATGTCATGTTATATATTATAGAAAATTATTAATTTTTATTATATCATATCTTATATAATACTTATTATTTAAAACTTTTACTTTTATTTATTTCTTACTTAAATAATATTTATATTTATAGTTTATAATTTATAATTTATAATTATAAAGTTTTGTTTGATTATTTTTTTATAATTTAAATAGTAAATTTAATTAAATAAAAATTATAAATAATTGAATTATTAATTAAAATAGCTAAATAAAAAGCAAATCTATAAAAGTCAAAGAAAATAAATTTATAAAAGAAATAATAAAGAAAATAATCTTATAATTAAAATAAAATCAAAAATTTATAAAGTTAATTAAATTATTTATTTAAATATTATTTAAAATACTCTTAATATACTTTCTAGTTCTAAATATTCTAGCATATATAAAACTATTTAAAGATTTAGAATTATAAGATAACTTATAGATATATAATTAAAAATAATAATTATTCAAATATTCTAATTCTAATATTATTCTGAATATTTATAAAGAAATAAAATTAGTAGATTATTATAAGAAAATATAAAAATTTGAATAAACTATTATATTATGAAGATTATACATAATAATAAATAAAATTATTTATTTAATAATAAAAAACCTAATAAAGATTAGTAATTATATTTTATAAGAGATTATTTAGATTTATCTTTTTATATATTTCAAGTTTCAATAGAAGTATATGTATAAAAAGAAAATCTAATTATTATAAAGAAATATTTATCAAATAATTCAAGAGTACTTATATATCTCAAATTATATTTAAAATATAAATGAAATTAAATTTATTCTTTTTTCAAAACTTATAAGATTCTTATTATGAAAAATACTTATCAAGTTTATAAACTTTCATATAATAATATAAATAATCATATTTCTTCAAGTTTATAAATTTTCATATAATAATATAAATAATCATATTTCTATTACATTAATAATTTTTATTACTGATAAATATATTTTTTTATTAGTTATCTTCAAAGATATTTGTATAATTTCAGATTTGTTAACTAGAATTCCAGTTAACATTATAATAAAATTTATTAATTTCAAATACTATAAAGTTCTAATAATAAGTAATCTTCTAAAATAAGCAATTTCTTTCTCTTCAGATCTAAAAGTCTTAGAAAAGTTAAATAAACAACCTCTTTTTTTAGTAATCAATTTTGAAAAATTATTTTTTCTAATTTATTGACTAATATTACTTTTATCTAATAAATTAGAAATATCACATTTTTTAAATAATTTAAAAATTATTAGGAATATTATTTTATATCTTCTTGTTTTTAATATTTTATTTAAGAAATAATCAGATATTTTCAATTAAAAAAAGATCTGAATTATATAATAATTATAAAAGAATATATTCTGATAGCTGAACTTCAAGATTATTTAATATATTATTGGAATAATATTATTCTACTGAAAAATTCAGTAAAAATAATCACATATATTTATTATATTGTTATAAATAATTATCAAGAATTTCATAATATAAGTATTAATTTATATTTATATAAATATGCATATTTCAACTTTATCACATGCATAAATTTACTCTTTACATATAAAGTTTAAGTAAATTTTTTATCATTGGTATAATCACTATTATATAATTATAATAAACAAGTATTTCAGAAAAATCGCAGGATTATTTTATTATAAAATATAATCTTGTGCCAATTATAATTAAGATAATTTCTTATCCACTAAAATCAGTTTTTTGTCTTGAGAAGTGAGAAAAGGAATACATTTTGGTAAGAAAGCAATATAATCAAGTCTCATCACAAATAGTTTGAATATCAGCTTTGAATTCTGAATGTATTTTCCTAAGTTGTGCTTTGATTTCAGCTGTTATAAAGAAAGGATTTGAATTTATGATTTGATTCATATGACAACGCATAGTGAATGAATTTTGCATGGATGACCAGGACAACAAATATCTGGGATGCATCCATTTTTTCAAAGTGAGGCTACATAATCCTCACAGGAGCAAAATCAAATGAATATTTTTTTTGAAATTTCTCTGGCATTAACCCAACCATTTTGCCGAAATCTTTTTACGGTCTCACGGTTGAATTTTGTTTATATTTTGGTCGTAAATAATGACGTACAACATGCGAAAATGGTTCACATATTGCGTAAGGTCGATTATTTCTGGCGGGTGCTGTCTGACAAAAAATTCAACAGTCGCTATTGAACTATTTGAATACATTTTTAGATTAATTTCACGTAATATTACATTTTCATACTTTGATAAAGAAATAAAATATAATTTAGGATGACTGGCTCAACCGGTCGAAAGTTTCTTAATTAAACAATATTTATGATACTAATAATTAGGCCTTTAAATAAGATTGTCAATTGAGCTTTTCATTAACAACCATCATTTTAGCTATGCGTGAATAAAAAATGATATTATATTTTCATTATACAGAAAATGAACAAGTATTTTTTTTATAAATAAATTAAGATTATATTTAAAGATCTTGTTAGATGTACTTACCCTAACAGGTGATATAAAATTACCTAAGTCATTAGCAATTATGTATTCCACTTAGAAATATCGTTGCGCCTAAATGATATTATTTTTATTTTCGACGTATGACTGAGATATAATCTCATAAATTTGTTCTTTCGAAGATTGGAACCTGAATTTGGAAATACAATTTGTAAAGATTTTTTTCTTTCAAGAGTTTTTGAAATGAAATATAAAAAGATCATTAATAAAAGGCAATACAAATCTACAATATTAACTTTATTATTTTTAAAAATGAGTACATTTCTGTGAGAGGAAATACTCATTAATGAATAATCTTGTTTTTTGGTCGTTCTAGTGAAAATTAATATTACACTTTGTTATTATTTATTAATTTCTTTTTCTTTCACTCTATTTATTAATCAATTCTTGAATTATTTGTTTCAAGGATTGGTGGAAATTTTTAGAGTGAAAGCAGCAACATCTTTTTTCAACATAATTGCACATTTTAGTGTTATTTTATTAATTTATTAATCGAAAATCTGAGCTCGGCTCAGACTTCTTATCAAATCCTTCCATAAATTTCAATATAAACAAGTGTTTTTATCTGTTGAGCAATTTCCTGGATTTGGATTTTATCACTAAATTACTTGAATCGTTGCTTCAAGCATTTGAGATTTATTCATAAAAGTTTAATGGTTGAGCAGAACAAGTTCGATCAGTAGCACACAAAATAGCTAATAATAGATTGAATGCTGAATCGCATACAATTCGGTAAACGAAGTTTTAAATAGAAGAAAGTTGTAAATATAGGAAATTAAGTAATGAACGAAGAAAAAATAAATTAAAGATATGTTTAAAATTCGTTCTTATATGTAGTCATTAAAATATGGAAACTAATTTGTTACCGGCTATTTCTGATTCTCATCATTTCGTTTTATTGCCTGCTAATAATTCAAGCAAATCAAGATGTAAACTGAGCGTCGTGTTGATGGCATACTTCTCTTGTGGTATTCACTTTGTTGCAGCATGCCCCATGTTTACTTATTTACATGTAAATGTCATGTGATGTCTGTCCTGCAAAGAACATGTGCATGTACATGTATTACGTACGGAATGAACCGAAACACGTAATCCAGAAAGAAAATCATTCCATCCAAGGGGTTAAAAACTGCGCTTATACATGTATAAGATCTAGATAATACAGTGCAATTTTCTATGGTTATAAAATTACTAAAAAAGCCACCAATCCTCTCAGGAATTGGTGAATGAAAATGTTTGTTTTCAGCAATTGTGAAGAGATCAGGCATTTCTGGGCTATGTTCTATTTTTGCAATAAATTATTTTATATTACAAGTTTAAATTGTCTTTAATAGATGAATTTTCAGTAAAGGTATTTTTTTAATAATGATGACGTTTCAATATTTAGTAAATGTCTATTTAAAAATTGAGCTTGATTTTGCATTCTCTTATGGCGTTAAATTGAACATTAATTAAATGTATCAATTTAAAGGTTTACTCTTTTTAGATAGGAATTTTTGCCTTATACTTATGTTACTTGTAACAATTTCATAATCAATTACTATTCTATTTATAATCTAAACAAAGCACTTTTTTAGGTATTTTTGAATCTTTCTAATTTTTTGTCTTTATGGTCTGAATTCGACCAATAATACAAAAATCTTAACAAAAATCATTATAATAAGAAGAATTCGCAAATAATACAGGTTTGACCGGAAACATAAATTATCTCATTGCAACATTATAATAAAGAATGCGTTAAATTCCACTTTCTAAATCCTTGAATGCCTAGCAAGAGAAATGATTGAGTTCTGCTGTTTAGAGAATTCGGATTCCTAATCATTGTGACTGTTTACCGTTGTTAAATAGATCACTAAAAAAAACTACCGAGAAAAGTCACTTCAGTGCAAATTTTTTCATTTCAACTATAGATGGGAAAACTAAATAAAGATGAGACGATTTTGCATAACGATAAATATGTTTCTTAGAATTTCAGAATATCTATTTCTAAAAATAAATTTATTATCCAATTTAATTAACATAATTCTCTAAAGGATTTTAATATTCGAATATATATATACATACATATATATATAGAGAGAGAGAGAGAGAGAACAAAACAAAGTTAATTACAATCCGAGAGTTGCACTTATATACTGAACTATCTATCGTGCCTACTTTTAGGAAATACCAAATGGTTTTCGTAGAACTTGATCAACTATTTGAGCAGCAGAAGAGACGCATTTATTAATTAAGGACTTACACAATAATTGAAAAGACAAATAAATAGAAAAATAAAAATACCTGTTGAGGACATTTTACTTTTATTTCGCTACTTTTATGACTCGTAATTGAACCATCTCTCCTAAAAGATATCACACAATAAATCATCAATGAGATATAGATTGTTATCATAGAAATTCTTGAACAAATACCATTTGACATAAACAATCAGTTCTCCCTCCTTGTGTGAAGATGGTAGCTCATAATCAACAGTCACAATCTCTTGAACTACGTTCTCCCAAATTCCTTCATCAGTCGCAAACTCATGAAAGGGAATTTGCTTTCTGATTTTCTTCTCTTTTTTTCTACTATTATTTTCATCAGCGTATTCTCCAAATTCACGTGGACGTTTAAGTGTCGTGCTCGTCGTACTCGTCGTACTCGTCGTTGTCGTAGCTTTCTCAGACGATTCGTTGATATTCGAGGTTTTTTGATGATTATTCGAATTCTCGTTTATGGATTCTTCAATACGATCCCAGTATTGAGTAATAATATCGTTACAAATTCTAATAAAAGAATATCGTTCTCAATTATTTAAATACTTGGATTTCATCTAGATATATTCAATACATACAAATTATTAGCTGGTTCCCACTGATTTTTGTCTTCAGGCATATCTTAGAAATTCAAGGACGTTATTATCATACGATTTCTTATTACACACACTCTTTTTTTTGAAGAACATAAATCTTCATACCCTTGTATTTGACTAAATAAAACATTTGTCCCTTTAAAAAAATTTAATCAATTAATTAATTATTCAATAAATTTTAACAATTATAAATTTCTCAAAGAAATACCTGTGATCTCTTGTGGCTCACAATTTTTTCTCTGTCGTTGTTCTTACAAATTTCTGATTCACATTTGGATTTAATATCGTTAGCCACACCATCCTCTCGACTTTCCTCTACGTTTGTTTCTCGATTCTCTTCTTGGTTCCTATTGAAAGGATATTATCGTAAAATTATTGTGGCATAATTTTTTTCACAAAAAAAGATTTCATACAAGTTCTCTTTTCTTTTTTTGTTCTGAATTTTTTTCATTATACACATACATATTTATGCTGCTTTTGTATGTATGATGAAAAGATTGACTTGATATTTCTTTGTTTAAGGTAAGACAAAAAATGACATAAATAATTTAATCAAGATATGAATTGATAAAAAATGTTTAATAACGAAAATCTACTACTGTTGAATAATCCGATAAAATAATTTATCATATTCTTTATTAACGTGAATTGTTTTTCGATCAATAACTACGGATAGCACTTTGCCAAAAAATTTAATTTATATACAGTATTAATTTGAAGTACAAATTTGTATTGTGATACTATGCTTGCTGCTGTATGCAATACATGTAATGTACATGTAATACGTGTAATAAGCCATACGATATATGCATGTAGTAATGCGATTCAATGAATAATAATGTGCCGTCGTATTCGGCGATATGTATTTATAAACAGCATACATAATGATTAACTTTTTTCATTGTTGGCTGTATCTGTTTTTATTGAGAATGAGTTCATGTTACATGTATTTGGTCCAGAATTACTTGTGTTTAATGAGATATATAAATTAATTTGTGGTTTTTATATTAGATCGAGAATATTTACTAGAATAGCAATAAGAACAGATAACTCCAGTTTGTCATGATGTTTTCTTATATTCTATAAATGTTATCAATCTTAAAATTTGTTACAAGTCTTTAGAACTCAAAATTAAATAGCTAATTAGGGCTGTTTAAAATGGTTAAACTTCAATTTCAGTCTTTACAATATGTCAATCATTTATTATTACAACACATTTACAGAATATTAATAAATACTGTCTTATCTAGCAAAGCTTAAGGAAAATCTTACACCTATATCTATACAGAATTCGTACCTTCCTATCTAATGCATTCCAAAACAATCTCATGTCTTGCTCGTATATGCTTTTCCCTCTTCATGAATCTATGTCATCATTTTTTCGCACCTTTCTGTTTTGATCTTGCAACTTGAACACAACGCATTTTGTGTGATAAGATAGGGTGATACGAGAGAGCTGTTTATTGAGATTGATAAATTTTGGACGTCTTGATTGTCAATACAACCAGTCATGTGTGAGTGAATGTTTAAATGGATGTAAGAAAAGAATGACAAGTTCAAATAAAAGAATATCTAAATTTAAAAAGCAAATACATGTATCATATTATTTTTATAGTGAATTGCATTTTTGTTTTCACATTATCTAATAATATGTGATATATTTTTGAACTATTATAAAAGCAAAATATCAAGATAAATAACTTGAATAATCACAAAGTTTTCAACTTAGATGACAAAATATATATGAAATCTATTACTTTTATATTATTTGTATTATATAAATATTTTTTTTCTATATTAGAGAAAGTTATCCTAGATCTGAGATTGATAATATTTACAGATCAGTATACCTGTATCTGCTTTTTCTATATTCTTTGTGACTTATACTATATTTAGAAAAGTTCTATTAGCTGAGATCTGAACCTATTTTTTGATCTCTAATTTGAATTCTCTTCTATAAGTACAGATCTTATATTCTTTTAGATATTTATTATTAGAATTTACTTTACAAAGTAAATTAATAAATTTATCTGTGTATTCTTCTATAGTACTAGTTTGTTACAAGATTTTAATTTTATTTTGCCATTGATTAATTCTTTCTTGAATATAAAAGTGAATGACAAATTGATAACAGAAGTTGTATGATAAATCTTGGTTATCATTCCAAGTGATTAGTTGAATATTATTATTTCTTCCTCTTTTGTCATATCACAAGATAATAGTACCTTCTAGATATTCTTTAACTAATTATATTTTTCTGATATTTGTAATTTCATTAGCTTGTATGATGATATTAAAGTCTTTCAGTCACTTGGTTAGATCTTGATCATTTTTTTGATATTTTCTAATGAAAATGATAATTTTTTCTATAGACCAGTTATTTTGATCAGCTATTTAATTAGTAAGAGCTCCAAGAGCTATGATAAGATTATTCAAGTTATTTGATTAAGCTATTTGATTATCTTTTTCTTCTAATTATTGCTTACTATCTTCTGAACTAGTTTGGATATTTCCTTCTGAATCTGAAGAGTTACTATTTTCTTTTAATTCCAGGATTAATATAACTTATACTGGAAAAATAGAGATATTTTCTGAGTTTTTAATTTCAGAATAATAATCATTAATTTCACTAATATCAAAAGAGATTCTTGAATAAAGATAAAGTTTTGATGAATAAACTATTAGTAAAATTATTCAATTAAGTTAAGTTATTCTTCTTATATACTAATATATTAAATATAAAAGTATTTATTAGTTATACTATTTTTTGTCTTAATTAACTAATATATATTTTACTAAGATCAAGCTAAATTAATTCTTGAAATAATAAATATATAATTTGATTAATTGATATTGCTCCAATAATTTTAGTAAGTAAATAAAATATATAAAATTATATAGTAATTTAGAATTGAAGGGAATAATAATAGAGACAAAAGTTTTGAAAAGATATTCTAATAAGATAATTAGAAATTTAATATATACTGTGTAATGAGAAAAATGGTGATTGCTAAATCAAAATTTTTTTTAAAATAAATAAAAAATCACATTATTAATTATAAATATGTCTTGTTTTTCTAATAAATACCTGTTTAAACAAATAGATTTAAAAATAAAATAATTATTTGATATCCTCTTGCTATTTATATAACAGAATAAAACATAGTTAATACAAAACTCTATATATAGTGCAAAATAATATTATATTACTGATTAAATAGTATATATTTAATAAATAAAATCTACTAAAAAACAATTTCTTTATGAAATATCAAAAAACTTAAAGAAATAGATACAGTAAAGTATCAGCGAGGGAATAATCACAAATCTAAGATTATATAAAGAATTGCTACTACTATTAAACAATCTATATATAATAATAATGATATTTTAATATGATAACTTGCTGTAAAAGTACCAAAAAAAATTAAGAAATATTAATATTATATCAAATAATTTGGCAAAATTTAAGAAAAAAGATTATATAAGCTTATATCTTATAGGATGCTGATGCTTACAGATCAGTATGTGAAAATGTGAAAAAGATAGACAGAAGTATATATGCAAGACAACTAGAGCTATACAATCTTCATTAATAAAATTATATTTGATCTTTTCTAAAATAAAGTCTATTAGTAATACAAAACTAAAATAAAATCTTTTTAGTAGATATCTAAAATATATTAGAAGATTATGATATGAGGTGAAATCTTACTTAAAAGAAAAACATGATTATTTTACTTTATCAAAATAATAGATAGACTATTTTATATTAATATCTTACCAATCCAGCTTTTATCTGTTATATAAAATATATATGATAATAACTAATATTTGCAATAAGATAATGATTCAAAGCACATATTCAAGATAGTAAAAAATTTTATTGCAGAAAACAGAATTAAGGTAATTAATTGATTGGTTGACAAATAATTCTGATCTTAATCTTATTAAAAACTTATAATAAATAATTAAGAATAAAGTTAAGTAATAAATATTGCAAAATATTAAGCTATTAAAATAATTTTTAACTGAAGAATAAAAAGTAATTCCTAATGAAACAGTAATTAATTTAGAATAATCAATAAAAAATATATATGAATTAATAATAGAAGCAAATAATAATAGAATTCTCTACTAAAAATTTTATAATTAATAAAGAATCTTTTAGACTTTTTAATACATCAAATTTTATTTAAATATCTATTATAGTTGCTCAGAAATACAAAAATTTGTCACTGCTAATTTTTTCATTATATAGTATATCTCAAGATAATAATTAATAGATAATTCAATAAATAAATAATAATTGATTATGAAAACTCAAACAAAAATAGTATCTTTAAATAATAATTTAATATTATATAAAATTAATAATATAATAAATAAATTAATAATAGATAATACTTATATAGTAATACATCTGAAAGATACTTATTAATAAATAGATAAAGAAATAAATAATTATAAATAAAATATATAAATATAAAGTATATTAGCTAAATTAGTAGAACAAGAGAAAAGAAAAATTCTATTAAGAAAACTATCTATAGCTAAAATAGCTCAAATATACTATGTGACTTTATGAGATGATTTTTGTGATATAGTATTATATATAATATAGTATATAGTATAGTAATAATTTGTAAGAGAAAAAGAAAATTAGATTTGTTACATTATCTCTCAATATTCTTATTAATATTTTGATTCAAAAGATTTTATAAGATCTATATTATTATAAAGATTTTTAAAGTTTTTCAAGTAGAATTATGAAGAGGATAATCTAGTTATTTAACTAAATATTATGATTTATTACAAATAATTCTTTTATTTAAAATAGCTTCAACTTCAAATTCTTCTTTATCAGTTCCAGATAAAATAATTAGTTATAGTAATATTGGATGAATAAATTCTTTATTATTATTAGGATTATATAACTTTAATAATAAAATATAAAAGATAGAATAAATTTTTTATATGTGAAGGTAAATTCAGTTTATATGTAATAAATGAAATAGTGAAAGAATAGTAAAAGAATTAATATATTTAGATATAAGCTTTTTATTAGAATGTTATTTATCTATAAGATCTATAATATTATGAGTTGAAAGTAAGACTTGATCTCTGATTTTAAATTCTTGATAATGATAATATTAATTAGTATATTTAGATTGATAATCCTATGCTTCTATTAATAAATCTTTAATATCTTTTATCTTGTTATTCCAATATTGAATAAATTCATCAATAGTAATGACTTTATTATTTGAGACAAGTATTACAAATGTAATTAGATATTGATCACAATCTAACTTAAAAAATATATGATCAAAAGAAGTTTAAATAGAATTATTATATGCAAATTTAGCAGTAGCAAGATATTTATTCTAGTGATCTTGATTATAAGTAAAATAAATTCTTAATATTTTTTTCAAAGTATGATTCATTCTCTTAGTTTATCTATCAGTTTGCAAATGAAATATAGTTAAAATAGCCAATTTAGTACTAATTTATTCAAATAGTAATTTTTAGAAATGATTAGTAAATTTAACATTTCAATCTGAAATTATAATATGAGATAGTTCATATAATTTAAAGATATTATTAAAGAAAAGTTTGATAACTTCAGATATAGTAATAGTAATATATGTAGAAATAAAATAAGTTCATTTAGTAAGATAATCTATAATAACTAAAATTATATTATATTCTTGGCAAGTTATAAATAATTACATAATAAAATCCAGAGTAATTTGTTCTTAGCACTATTTAGATATTTTCAAGAATTATAGAAGATTTCTAAATAATTGATTATTATTTTTGTTTCTTTGATATTCTTTATAATTAAAGATATATTTATAATATTCTTAGATATTTTTGACTAATATAGTATTATTATAATTACTTATAAGTTTTATCAATTTTTAGATGATTAGAGATAGAGATATCATGATATTCTTCCAAGATTTTTGTTCTCAAAACTTTATCCTTGGATATAACAAGATAATCTATATTCTTTAAATAAATTTTATTATTTTTCAATATAAAATAACATATTCTTAATTATTATTTTGATGTGACTGACTCAAAATTATATAAAATTATCCAGATTTTCTTAAAGTAATTATCATTCTCATATTCTTATTATAATTTTTTATCATTGATTAGTTTTGCAGAAATTATAGTAAGATTATTTACTTATGATAGATGAGACAAAGTATTAGTAATAATATTTTTCTTTTCTGATTTATATTTAATAATAAAATCATTAGCTTGTAAAATTTTTAATCAATGAGCTTGATATTTAAAAAGATTATGCTATGTTTTGATATATTCAAGAGATATATAAATAGTAATAATAATAAAGTATTAATCTTTCAAATATGATTTTAAAGACAAATAACATATATAATAATGAGAAATTTCTTTTCATATATAGGATAGTTTTGCTCAGCAGATGATAATTTATATAATTTATAGGTAACAGATTAATCTTTTTTTTTATAGTTTTGATTAAGAATGACTTCTATAGCAAACTCAGATATATTAGTTATTATTATACAGAATAGTTTAGGATCTAACAAAATTAAAATAGGTACAATAATTAAATACTATTTTAAGTTATCAAATATTTTTTATTCAGAATTATTCCAAATATACTCATAATTTTTATAAAATAAGACTATAAGTGGTAAAGTAATTACAAAAATCCTTTGATGAATTTTCTATAATAACTAATAAGATCTAAGAATGACTAAAGTTCAGAGATATTGATTAAAACCAGTCATGAATAGTGATAATTTTGCATTAATCTACTGAAATTTCTTGGTTTGAGATAAACTAATCTAGGTATTTAACATATTATTTGACAAGTTTATATTTTTTTAATTTGATATAAAGTTTATATTTATAAAGTTTATATTTATAAAATTTAGAAAGAATAATATAAAAATATTAGAGATATTCTTTTTTAATATTACTAAATACAAGAATATTATTAAGATAAATAATAATAAATTTATCTAAATAATCATGAAAAATATTATTTATAAGAGTTATAAAAGTTATGAATGTATTAGTGAGATTAAAAAGTAGTACAAGAAATTTATAGTAATCATATCTTATTTTAAATATAGTTTTATGAATATTTTCTTTCTTAATTCTAATTTGATAATATTTAGAGTAAAGATCTAATTTAGAAAAGTATTGTATTTTAACTAAGTGATCTATTAATTTATCAATATGAGGTAAAGAATAATAATTTTTAATTATAATTTTATTCAAAATATAATAATCTATACAAAATCAAAGTATTTTTTTCTTCTTATATATAAATAAAACAAATACTAAGACTTAGATAAATAAAATCTTTACTAAGTAAGTCAAATAGTTATTTTTTAGTTCATTTATTTCAATATAAAATAAGTAATATATAAGACAAGATAATAATTTAGAGTTAGATATTAAATTAATAGCATAATCTATAGCATATTTTAATAGTAACTTATTAGGAAGTGAAATAGAAAATACATTAGCAAATTCTTTAATTAGTTAAGTAACTTTATGAGAAGTTAATACTTCTTGATATATTTCTTTTGTTATAGTATAAATAGTAAATAACTTAGTATTAGATAAAATTTCTGCAAATTATTGATGAGAAATATAAAGTAAGTATTAATTAGATGCAAGTTTATCTTTGTTAGTATTAATCTTAATTACTTTATTATTATAGTTAAAGTCATGAAATTATTATATCAGTCAATGATAGAATTAGAATAATAAAGTTATGATTTACTAAGTATAAGATCATAATATTAAATATTAAGAACTTATATGTTAATATCAGATATATGATAAGTATCTAATTTTAATTTCTTGATTGTTATAGATGAGTTAACTTTCTTTTTATGACTATTAGTGAGTTCTATAATAACTGAATTCATATTGTATATTTGCAGTTAATTATTTTAAATATATATTTCATTAATAAAATTATATAATACTTCACTATTAAGCAAAATTCAAACAAACTTTTCATTTATATAGCTATTGAATTTCAAAAGTTTCTCATAATTATTCTCAAGATAAGCAAATTTAATATTATTATTTTATATAGTAGTTGTATTATTACTATTATCTTTAATATTATTAACTTTAACTTTTTCTTTTGAATAACAATTTTTGGCAAAATAATCCAATTTACCACAGTTATAATAATTATGATTATTATTATTTCAGTTATGATTATTATTATTATTATTACTATTATTGTTAGATTAATAAGAATCTTTAGTATAGTCTAGTTCTATAGATATGGAATTAATATTATTACGTATATTATTATAAGAAGAATTCTAATTTTTTTTATATTTTTGATTGCAATTATGATTACATTTTTAAGAGAATAACCAATATCAAATATAGCTGTATCATAATAAATTGCAAATTTTTAGATATTATCAAAAGTTTCTAATACTTGGTATACTATTTTTATTTTAATTATAGATTTGAGATTATTAATAAAATATATAACTTGATCTAATTTTTCTATATCTTTAATTTATTTTATAATATTTCTGAATTTAACATCATACTTCTGTATAGTATTAGTTTGATAAAGTTGATAAAGCTGATAATGAAGATATTATTAATAGTTAGATAATTAGAATATATTATAAACTTTAATAAGAAAAGATTTCCAATTTTCAAAAGTATAATTTTTTCTAATGGCATATACTTTATTTAAATACTAATGAAAAGTGATATTATTAAGATCAGTTCTAGCATATAGGATGCAAATTTATTTATCTGAAATTTCTTGTGCATATAATATTCTAGTAACTTGTAATATCCAGACATTAATATTCTTATATTATTCTTCTTTATAGGTTAGAATCTTAAGAAAAATTCTTGGTATAAGAGGGTTAGAATTTTGTTAACCATCACTATTATTACTATTATTACTATTATTACTAAGAGTAGTGATAAATTATTATTATTATTGAATGAGACTAGTAAGACCAGTGAGAAGTTGTTAAAATTATTTTCTTAAGAGATCAGAACCAGATATTATGAATATGTATATATATATATATACAAGTATATAGTATTTGAATATAAGTGAGGAAGTATATAGAAAGAGAGAAGTTAATAATAAATATATATATATATAAGTATATATATATAATATTAATCTTTTTTACTACTATCAAAGTACTAATTCTTCTAGTTATATTATATAATATATCAGAAAAATTCACACAGAAAATTCAAGATATATAGTGATATTATTTGAAATAAAATTTATATAAAAAACTACTTCAAAACAAACAAAATTATTATATTTAAAATTTATTCTTTATTATATTGATGTGATTATTATTAAAAATATAGAACAGAAATAGTATTTTTAAATAATAATTTAATATTATATAGAATTAATAATATAATAAATAAATTAATAATAGATAATACTTATTAATAAATAGATAAAGAAATAAATAATTATAAATGAAATATATAAATATAGTAGTATACTAATTAAATTAATAGAATAAAAAAAAGAGAAATTCTACTAAGAAAACTATTTATAGTTAAAATAGTTCAAATATATTATGTAACTTTATAAGATAATTTTTGTGATATAATATCATATATGATACAGTATATGATATAATAATAATTTGCAAGAAAAAAGGAAAATTAGATTTGTTATAAAAAATATAAATATAATAAAAAATATAAAGAGAATCTTTTTCTATAGAGAGGATATTAAAAATATATTATGGTGAATTAGTAAGTGAGTTTTTACTTGAATTCATCTTAATAATATAGGATTGGGAGAGACTGAAATAATTAAAGATAAAGAGAGAGAAATTAAACTATACTTTTAATAATGACAAAGATTTCTAAGATTTATGTCAATATCTATGGATATTATCTTTATAAAGGGTAAATTAAATAAAGAAAAAATAAAATAAATCAAAGAAATTATAAAGTTCAACTTAGTAAAGTTATAATAATTAATATAATTCAAGATTTAGAGTAATTGAATAGTAAAATTACTATGAATCAAAGAAGATTATAACTAATAAAAGATAAAAACTAAAGTACAAAAAATTAAATAGCTAAACAAAAAGATATGACTTATTTATAGTAGAATTTTTTTACTTTTAAAAATAATAATATAAAAAATATGACTTATTTATAGTAGAGATTTTCTACTCTCAAAATAATATCAAAAATCAAAAATTAATATAATATTATAATTCAAAAATTAAAATTAACTTTGTATAATCAAAGGAATAAAACTGTAATCTTTTAGTTACGTAGTGTAATATATTCAGATAATTTACATAAAAAAGTCAGAATATAATATTATATCAGGAAAATTCACACAGAAGATTCAAGATATATAGCAATATTATTAAAATAGAATTCATACAGAAAACTAAATCAAAAGCAGACAAGAGATTATATTTAAACTTATTTTTTATTAATAGTACTTGATACTTAAAATTACAGAACAGATATAGCATTTTTAAATAATAAATTAATGTTATATAAAATTAATAATATAATAAATAGAAATAAATAATAAATAATACTTATATAGTAGTACCTCTGAAAGATGCTTATTAATGAATAAATAAAAAAATAAATAATTATAAATGAAATATATAAATTTAGTAATATGCTAGCCAAATTAGTAGAACAAAAGAAAAGAGAAATTCTATCAAAAAACTATCTATAGCTAAAATAGCTCAAATAAATTAGATAACTTTTCTTGGTATGATCAGATGATTATGATGCAATAAGTCATATATTATGCAATATATAGTATAGTAACAATCTGTAAAATAAAAGATAAATATAATATAATTATTATTAACTAATCTAATTTTATTATAATACACTCTCTCTTAAGAATCAATATTCTATTTGATATTTTGATTCAAAAGATTTTATAAGTTCCATAATATTATGAAGATTTTCCAAGAGTTTTCAGATAGAATCATGAAGAGAATAATCTAGTTATTTAACTAAGTATTGAGATTTATTTCAAATGATTTTTTTATTCAAGATTACTTCTACTTCATATTCTTTTTCATTAGTTTCAGGCATAATGATTAGTTGTGATGAAATTGGACAAATAAAATCTTTATTATTATTAGAATTATATAATTTTAATAATAAAATATGAAAGACAGAGTGAATTCTCATATGCAAAGGTAAATTCAGTTTATATACTATTACTGTAGTGACATAAAATTCCTTAATTTCTTAATTTTTCTCTAGTTATGAAATATTACATTTTGTTATAATTTTATTTATTTTATAATTGTTCTTATTTTCTATATTATTTATTATTATATTTATTATCGTGTTTCTATTTTTGATACTATATTTTATTTAATATTCAGAATCTATATTTTTATTATTTTGTATTATGATATTCATGTACATAGTAGAATAGTATAGTGGAAGATTATTTTTAATTT
>CAJVPS010001092.1:0-17455 GCA_910591765.1 Ambispora leptoticha | reverse complement strand
TAATTAAAATATTCATGTAGATCTTTAGAATGGCAGCGTTAATATATTTTTTAGGCTTTTTTTAGATATTCTCTAGTTTATTAGCTTTAAAATGAGTATAGGAATCAGGTATATTAAATCAATATTAGAAACACTAGAATTTTTTTCATAAACTTTTCGTGTTGCATTTCATCTGTGAGCCACTGTATCTCAATACTAAGTGATCAAAACCATATAAAGATTACGAATTGAAAGCTGATATTTTATGCGATTCGATCACTAGACATCGAGATATTGCATATTTTCTTACTTTCGTCGCATTATAAAATTGGTAGAAAAAATTATCTTGTCAATCATCTTTCTTAGAAGTCACATGATTCATGTACATGTATCTGCAAAGGATTAGATATCGCTTGCCTGTTGGTTATATCTTGATGACATTTTTGATCGTGCGTAATGTATTTTATCCTTTAAGGGCCTCTTCTACATCAGCAATGACTCTAGGCTTTTTTTTATTATTTTTAGTCTTTTACTATTGGTTCTTCAACAACAGCGATCCTTACCTATAACATGATTGTGGTCTCGATTGTTTAAGGCCTAGCATGGTTGTCATTTTTTCGTGAACTGCTGTTTTCAGTCATCGGTTATTAACTCAGAAAACTCGCCGCCTTGCTTCTCGCCTGCAGTACAATTAAACTCTTTGTTCTTGCTTTCCGGATCTGATAAGGTCTCGCATAATTACCTGGTACTAAGCACAAATAAATACCATAAGATCGCAAAATTCTCATAGTTCACATTTAAGAAAAAATTAGTCAATAGTTTGAAATTTATATATATTACGCCATTGGTACGATATTGCATCGCGAGTTATTAAAATTACTAGCTTTTGACACGCAAATTTTAATTTTCGCAAATTTAACAAGCAATCCTCTGTCAATAAACTCGTTCATTGGTATAGTGGAACCTAAAATGGTTTGCACAACAGAATTAGCAGAAAAAACTGAGTTAATGTCATTTGAGCACGCGTCGCGATGACAATATCTATGGAGAAAAGTTTCACTCAAATTTCCTTTAAACTTTTCAATTGCATTTTTCATAGATCGCAGAACAAAATTCTGTGTTACTTGAAGGCTTAATAATAAATCGAGAAGTTCGTTTTTCCAGTACAGCTAGTTTATAATATTATTTGAGATGTCAAAATATGGTTTAGTACCTGCGCTTCTGTTCACGAGATTTACATAAATCAGAACAATTTGTTGGCAAAATGCTCTCTTGTTTCAATAAATTTTTTACATCATAAAGGATCATCATCATGACATATTCTCGTCGATGTGCGAATGCACGATAATTGAAAGACAAATTTTTCCCAGAGTCATCTAGGCGACAAATACAAATGTTCTGCTATTAAAAAAATAAAAAATCTATACTTTTTTACTCACAAGAAACTCAAAATGTATACTATATGCAACGCTAGCAATGCTACCTCCTTTGCCATAACAAACTATAAAACTTTTCTCGAATATCCTTCTGCGCTCAAGGAAGCTAATAAAACGTATAAACAAATTGCGTACAACTTCCATAACCGAACGTTATACCCTAAAGATAATCAACTGAATAAAGAAGACTATGGAGTTTGTGTTTGTGAATACCAACCAGGTAAAATTTTCGTTAACGGACACAGCAAATGAACGGACATAGCTCTGTTGACATATTCACCTCCGCTAAATAATTTGCCAACACAATGATACCATGATTTTTCTAAGCTAAAGAAAGAAATTATCTAAACTGTGCTCGAAAATTAAAATTATCAAAATATAATGACTAGCTCGTTTATCCGCTTAGTCTTTCTCCATTGAGATTAGAAAGATTTATTCGTTTGTGGCTAATACATATAAAACTAAGCTTGAAAGAAAAATTTTTCGCTTGCTTTATTAATAAAGGCGATTCAATCGACCATGCATGTGGTTCACAATGCATTAATCGCGTGTTATTCATCGAGTGCACAAACGATTGCCTTATTGGTGATTACTGTAGGAATAGAAGGTAAACTTTTAATTTTAGAAAAAATTTGATCAATATAATTTGACATATGCTACCGATCCTCTAATTGTCTTCTGATTTTAGATTTCAGCAAGCTGAATATGCTAACATAGATGTATTTAAGACGGAGTCTAAAGGTTATGGATTACGAGCTATGAAACCCATTAAAAAGCAAATATATGCTTATCTGTTAGTCTCGAAAGTATTAGTCAAATATGGTGTTCGCCTTCTTCACTAAATCTCTAATTTCTCTTTATTCGTTTGTAGAGATTCATTCATCATCGAATATACTGGTGAAATTATTCCAAAAGATGTCTCCCATCAGCGACAGACAAACTATGCAAAAGAAGGGCTTGAGCATTCTTATTTCATGAGTTTGACAAGTGGAGAGGTAACCTTTTCAAGCTCTTTTACAATTCATTTATATTTGATACATCATCTAATTTCAAAGATTATCTCCTATCCTATCTTTATGAATAGCTTATCGACGCCACTAAGAAAGGATGCATAGCAAGATTTATAAACCATTCTTGCAACCCAAACTGTTTTATCCAGAAATGGATTGTTAATAGGAGAACGCGAATCGGAATCTTCGCTCTTCGTGATATCATATTGGGAGAAGAACTTACATTTGATTATAATATAGACAGAAAAGGGTAAGTTTTGCTCTGTTTTTCTAGAAAAATGATTCGAATTTAGGGAGTTCAATAAATCGATTCTCTGATCCATCATCACAAAATACATATAATGATCTTCAGATTGGATCACATTTGTAGATTCAAATAATGTTCTAATTACATGTAATTATCATCTTTCTTAGAATGGCCGCTCAAAAATGCTATTGTGGCGAAGCGAATTGCTGTGGATATCTTGGTGGTCAAAAAGGGTCTGATGACGAATCAGATGATGACGAAATCGTCACAATCGAAGATCCAGAAGATGTTCCCGGGTTTATAAGAACAATGATTCATACGCTACATAGTCGTAATGAAGTACTTGACATATTACATTGTCTTGAAGTATGAATAATTTTTTTATAGTTCAGCCCAATGATAGAATGTTTATTTATTAATACTCATAAATTAATTTTAAATTTTCGTTTATGATAGATCACTGATAATAATGCCATTTTCAGCAAATTTAAGCATCTTCATGGATTACTTGTTTTAAAGGCATACCTAATCGAATGGCGACAGGATGATGAGATCGTTCTGAAAGTATGTTTTTTATTATGAAGTATTATAATAATATTGATAATAATAATAATAAAATAATGATAGTAATAATAATGTATTTTCATCATTCTTTAATATTTTTTACTAGACTTTAGAAGTGTTACCAAAACTACCAATTTTGGCTCGAAATACTATAACTGACGCTAAAATTGAGATATTCAAGGAACGATCTCCACGAATGAAAGAGTTAGTCGATGCTGTAAGCATTTTTTTATAATTTATGTTAGTTTCTCTATTTGTTTACTAAAAAATTATTTTTCATTTTATAGCTCCTAGAAAAATGGGGAAGTCTGACTGTTTTATGCAGGTGCCCAAAAAAGACCGTAAGTACATTTTTTAAATAAAAACTAACTTATTTCATAACTTATGCCTTTGCACATTTGTGAACATGAAATTATCATTAGAAAGAGCAACTTGAGCAAGAACAAAAATTCCTAGAAGAAGAGGAAGCACGTAAAGCAAAAGATAACGTAACAACAACACCATCACAAATAAATTTGCCTGCACTACCTCAACCACAAAAGTCAACTTCGTCACTAACTGATCCCACCTCATCACCACAAGTTTCAGAAGGGGCGAAGGAGGAACTGGCGGCTGCAACAAGCGAGGGGGAGTTTAAGGCGAAGGTAGAAAGTTATTCGTGTTATTTATTGAATTTATTAAATTTTTTATTAGATCTTTAGAAATATTAATTCCATATATTAACTTGCCTTGTTGAAACAGCTCCAAAGGTTGGTGGTCGATCGTTGCAGCCGCTGGAAGGGGGAATTTACGGTGGCGGAATTCAAGAAACACGCCAGGAGGGTGAGAGAAAATTCGGTATTAAGTTCATTTAATATTACTATTATTAACAATTCTAACCTAGAATTATTTGTTATAAATAGCTGGCCCATCTGGTCGTGGAGAAAGAACTCCGCCGCCAGAAGGAGGGGGTGTACACCGTGACCGACTCCCTTCGGTCGCGTATCAAGAAGTTTGTTGCCGATTATATCGGCAAACTTCTTGTACACCGAGGGGAGTCCCTCGAGACTTCCTCTTTTGCTGGTCAGAAGAGAGGTCTCGAGGACCGCTCGGGGGAGGGTGGTCACAAAAAACAAAAAAATTAAAAAAATTTTATGTATTTATATATAGACTGTACCATAAAATTTTAATGTATAGCCTAATAGAATTCATCCGTAATAACAATTAGTTAAACATTGATGCGTGCTATCTTGTATGAAATTGATGTGATGTGTGCATAAGTTTGAATTTAATAAAATCGTTGAGCTACGTTTTGTCAATTCTATGTAGATCAAATTTATACATCTACATGCAGTTCCATATTAAATATAGTATTTGCTAATTTTTTCTAAATCCAAGAGGAAATAATGGAAAACAAGCGCTCACTTGGCTTCTGGTTATCCAAGTTGGTCCATTGAATAATAACATAAATCTAATATTGATATTATAAATAATTATTAATTAAAAAAATTTCTGTTAATATTAAAACATACAATACGCTTTAAACTGAGCTAAAATGTCCATTTAGATGGTGTGTATTTGTAGTTTTTAAAAAATTTCTATTATATTAAAATATAAAACATATTAAATAATTAAGCAAAAGCCCTAAATAAGTTAATATAAAATTATTGAAGAGATACGGTTTGAATAATAATAAAATAGAAATTTATCAAATTTCAAACTGTGTATCCTCTTCAATAGATCCTATATTTTAATGTAGTCTTTTATTAGATTTTTATATATGCTATACCAAATCAGGTCTAATAATTTTTATGATACTAACCTAACGAATCACTGTAAACTATGAAAAGTCAACTGAAATATGCAATATTTTTCTCAATCCTCTACTTAATATTATTATCGACTGGATTATAGTAAAGACGGTGGAATTATTTTCTAACTTGAAAACTAAACCCACATTGTTATCAAAATATATATGAGATACTAGCACTAGTTTTTTGATATTATACAGAAAAATAAACCTTAAAAATTATTTAAACGTTTGTAAGGCAAGCTACTTCGAAAGCTTTAATAATTATAATGTTATGTCAAATAATGAGTATAAAAAAATACTTCATGATAAAGTTAAAAATTTACAGATGGAGATGCAAAATAAATCATCTGAAATCAAGGAAAAGGTCACGTCTTTAGATAAAGTAAAAGACGAAAATAAAAAATTAAGAGAGGCTTTGAAGAATACAGACCAGAAATCTATTGGAAAGATTGAATTTTTCATAATGCATTTCAAATAGCCTATAAAAAATTTACAATATATATTTCTTTATATCCAGCATATTTTCGCTTAAGTTTTCAATTAAATATATTTAGCTTGATCATATATTAAGAATAGATATTTATTACTATGATATTTCTTAGTCGCATACTCCTTTTAATTCGTGTTTATTACACGTTTCAATCTCTGGAGAAACCATAAAACTTTAGTGATCTTTAGAATTTTAGATCGACCTTCATATCCTTTTGCTTCGAATTTATTATTTAGAAATGATAGTACGTGTACTAAAAAGATGGATAATCATAGATATAGTATTGATGTGATTAATATAAAAAGGCAGAATATTGGCCTTTGGACGATATGCTCTAATCAAATAAAAATAAACATTTTACCTCAAAGCTTGCGTACAAGTGGCCTTTATTTCTTTTGTACCTAACATAATTAGATAGTGGAAGAACTCCAATCACATGGAAACTTACCGTTAGTAATTCCTGTAAAAGGCTCATATGTATATAAAGGCGAGTTCTTGGCCTTCCAAAAGGAATCAAATAAAAGTAAAGATATTAACTTGTGAAATCCTTTTACTTGCGCAATATACTTTTTGTTGTTACTCACCTTAAATCTTGCGTACAAGTGGCTGTTCTTTCTTTTGTGCCTAAAATAAATTGATAGTAGACGAACTTCACTTTAAATAAACATATTCACTCTGAGCATTTTGTTTGTTGGCTGTTCAATAAAGTCCAAACTTTTTCTTTATTGTTGGTAATGAGCAGAAACTTTCGAAATTCCATTGAATTCTGCTCAGTATCCCCTTTGAACATATTACCCGTTATCATCATAAGTAGTTTTTGTAAAGACTATCAAGGAGACCTTTAGAACAATCAGAGAACTCTTCTTTTTGTAAATCATTCAGTTCAATCTCCCCACCATTGTTTTACGCTCTATTTTCTCTAGATCCAATATCTTTAGGAAGTAGTGTAACTATTATAACTAGCTTGTCTCTTGATTATACTTATAAAATACTTTAGTATTTTTGATATTTAGTATTTTCCTTTATTTTTCATTGTCATCGTTGTATTAATTCTATATATATTCTCTCTATAATATGCTGTCATTGCATCATGTTTCATGTACAAACTTTTCTTATAAAAGAATGTGCTACCAAATGTCAAAAAACAAAAAAAATTCATGAGGAACCCGGATAAAACATAATAATCCCTAACTTCAAAAAAACTTGTCGGGGAGTTTGTTCTTGGTAATCTGTCTCTTCATTTATCTGATGCACAGCACAATACCTACTGGTACATTCGAGATGGTGTTGTTGTAAAATGTTGTGACTGCAGCGTCATTATCGGCGGTCAACAACCAGGACGATTATGACAACTAAGGTGATTCTGACGGCCAGCACAACGGTTATAACGAATAATGAGCTTTATATTGGTCAAGACAAATTGTTAATAATTCAGGGTTTTTATCAAGCAACCCAGGCTGAGTGATTAACTCAACATGCAATTTTTGGTGTAATCTTGACTGACTATCGACCACGTAAAGTCTATAAAAAGTCAACATATATACTACTCTTATTGATTTCAGATTCGCAAATAATTCACCGTAGTCTTACATGATAAACCTGACATCTGATTTTATCTTGTCAAATCCAATATAAAATATGGTTTTAATTTCTCAAAAAGTTGCACGTCTTCTATACCGTATTTTTACCTGCACTTTAGACTACAGGTGAACTTTACCCTGTTCGACCAATGAGGCCTTACTATATTCAAACGAACTCTTGCTTTTGAAATATTTTCAGTAAATTTGTTCAAATTCACCATCTATACACTCATCGGTAGAAAGTCACCGGACACATTGCTAATTTAACGATTATTAAATGTGACAGTTAATACTCGATATCTTGTAAACCTACACTATTTGTTAATATATGTATATCTGAATGTGTAGCGGCATATTTTTGATTGGCTTATTATAAATATCCTTAGAAATCACCTTATATTTCTTTCAATTCTGTGTAAATTTTAGAAATATTTGTTGTTTTCAAAAGCTAGCTTTTGACATACTGCTCTATTTATATCATAAATTTTTGAATAAATGGGACCTGGTTATAGTACGGGTTAATTTGATATACTTTGATCTCTTTCTGAGAGATCCTTGGTCCTTATAACGCCAGTTTCATCCACGTTACCTGTTAATGCAAGTAAATAATCATATGCTATAAGTTATTGTTATTCAACAACGATTACTGAGATTATGTCATTTCATAAAACTATCAATCCATTTGTTATTTCATTTGAATTCCTGAAATTTAGAATATATTTCCAAATATAAAGTAATTCCTGCTAAAGTTTTTACTTTAATTTGAATTATATTACGTGTTGCAACTTTTAATTGACTTCGTAAATCTTTAATCAAATTATATATTACCTCTTTTATAATTGGATATTTGGTCATGCGCCAGCATTAAGATATTTAATGTGAGGTAAGTTGGCTTTTTTTTACGCCATTCTTGAATTTGATTTGGTTGAATAGATAACTTATCTGCTGTTCCTCGAATACTGGCATTAGGAACTTTATCAAGATATGAAAGAATAGTAAATTTTTCCCATGCAGTCCAATTTCTTTTTTTTGTGATAAATGTGAAGTTTTATTACGTGCCTTTTTAACGATATTATTTAAATTTAGAATTTAAATAAATAAATTTTATATTTATAATTAAAAAAACTTTAATATTATCTACCGAATTATGTGTCGCATAATATATTAAAGCTTTTTTAAATATTGAATGGTATTGGAATTTACAAGCTTCGTTTTATTATCCTGGGTGTATTAATATTGTTAAAGTTAGACAGAATTATGCTTTAGCACGTGCGAAATATGATTTTATTTATGTATATTATATTATAATATACCTTTTATTAAACCTACTTTATTACAAGACCCCCAATATAGAAGACCCTTCTCTTTACATTGTACCTACCCTCCCGGGTCTAAGTCAATTTACTTGGGAGTAGAATGTAAAAAACGCTGGGTGGTTTCCATTGCGTTTCACGATACTTACTCATGTTGGACGTAAGCCCAAAAATTATAATAATATTTGTGTCATGTAATTACAGAAGGAAGTTATGGATTCACAAATCGCAATGTTACTGCAGTAACGATATCGATGTCAGATGTTTAATTATTGAGGTTGCAGTAGTCTCGATGTCAATTACGATTAACCTACATGTGGCAATCTTGAATTAGCGAAATTATCAAAGAAATTGAGGATAAAATTAACTGAATTTAATGAAAGTAATTTGCATTCTATAAATAAATGAATATATCATCACTGTTTTTGTGAATTAAATAGCTAATCCAGCGATAAAAATACACGCAATAACCACAAACAATTAAAACACATGTAATACATATTCTCATTTTAAAAACTATGTACATGTATCAAAATAAGCTTTCTTTTAATAAAAAACTGCATACCGAAACATCTACATTATATGCTGTCTGCATACACCCAAATAATAAAAAACTGCACATATTGTACATGCAATAAAAGTTGCACATTTTATATCATTTCAACAAGTTCACTCATTTTATTCAATAAATTCAAAGATGGAATCAAATCATTGTTATGAATGTGAATATTGTCAAGAGGATGAATCCTGCGATGAGTGTTTAGTAAATATACTGGTCGTGAACAAAATAAGTTCTGCGTTCACTGTTTCAAATATCACAAACGAATTTATAACGATGCGAAGATATCGACAATCTAATAAAAGAATGCAACAAAATTAAATATGAATTATTCAAATTGATTTCTTTTGAAAGATTTACGAACATTGAATATCTTGCAACAGGAGGTTTTATAATGAATAAAAATAATTCTAAAAAGAAGTTTCTCTTGGCAATGAGTTAAAAAATAAGGAGGGGAACAGAAAGCCAGACGTAAAATCAGAATTGAATGATATTGCTATTTTGATGAAAAGTGTTTTTCCACGTAATAAGTTAAATATTAACCCTATTATCAATTCTAACGATGATGGGTTACGCGGTAAAGAAATGTCTTTGCAATTATCACCTGAAATTTAAAACTAGATTGCATATATATCATAATATAAATTGAAAAACTAGCCCTCTCCTTAATACGTATATTTCAATTGACTGAGTGAAACGGGGTGGTGTCTCATCGATACTGACAAGATTTTCTTCTTCGCAAAATTTACCAGAAAAAAAATTTGTCATATATATGTACACACAATTCAAGAAAAGGACATGTCGGAAAAAGATACGGTTTTCTCGATTTAATTATAGAATTCTAAATGTTACTGTACATTTATTTATGGGATCAGCATTTTGAATAATTTAGCACTATTACTATTGAATATTTATTTGTAACTGACTTTTTAGTTATTCCATAATATCTTAAACTGAGAACAATATCGTTAGTACATTAAGAGCAGCCTTAATCTATTTTAAAAATTTGATAATATTAAAAAAACAAAAAGTAAACTTTTATTTACGAAAATGACAATTCTTTGCCTCGTGTATAACTCTCGAGTAATTCGCTTTGAATCGTGTAATATTTTCCTCATAGCTTCTATTTCTCTGTTCGACCAGGTTGCTTTATAAATTGACCCAAAACCTCCTTTTCAAGATATTCAACGTTGGTAAATCTTTCAAACGGAATCTATTCATATATATTTGCCATTCTTTGATTAGGTTGTCGATATCTTGTTTGTGATATTTGATACAGCATCGCAGTCATCATTTTTTTTGATATGTGCATTTACTAAGCATAGCGGGCTTTATTATGATTGGCTAATTTTTGTAGATCATCTCGTCATAATAAAGTATTATTAAAATAATGATTTTCGGTCACAAGAATGGATTCGGGACCATGAATACGAATTCGGGAAGGGTAAGACAAAAAAAATTAGAAACTTCACGTTTTACTTTATAAATTATCAAAGTAATTTGGTAATCCGCGAAGTAATTCGGAAGTTAAATGAGAAGCACTTTATTTTACCTTTGAATAGGATGTACTTTAACGAAAAGGTTGAGATCTGTGCTTAGTAGACAATCAAGAAGCATTTACTAAAGTACCTATAGCTCCCTCAACAAGTATATCTATATTATTACAATCAGTATTTTCATCTAAAAAAAAATTTTCATCGCTAGTATCATCATTGGTCTCAGAATCCTCTTTTTGATTTGAGCTTTTTGCTTTTACTTTTTTATTCAATGATTCTAGTGTCACTTGAAAAGCCTTACAATTCTTTTCGATTCCACTTATAAGGTAATCAATACAATATTGACATCGGCTTCCTAATTTGAAGAAAAAGTATTCGAAATGATAAGCATGTTCACAAATTAGAACAACACCTACCTCACAAGAATCCACGCAGTCCTCTAAGTCACAATATCTATCATCATGTGAAATTGTGATGTATTCCAAGCCATTGGCAAGATATCTATATCGACTTGTATTTTTAGTGTTGGAAGTTCATATTTTTCTGATTTCGAATCTGCATCAGATGAAATAATTTTTGACTCACCAAGATTCCTATAAATATTCATAAAAAATTTTAGCAGAAAAAGTGCTATACATTTTTCAAGATATTCTAGCTATTTCGCAGAATATCTAATATTATGATTTTTGGCAAACATATTTGTAAAAGAATTGTTGCCATTCATCTGATTAACTATTCATGTTTCTTAAATTATTTACTTTGCCATATTTGATTCATGTATTTATCACCAGAGTGAGCTATGAAAATTTTCTATGTAATAATCATTAAAGATGTGAACTAAATCTGTAAGAATTTGAAAAATAAGATGATTAGTATTGAACTAATAAAAAATATTACTTAAAAATATTAATGGTAATTTGTTATAGTATCTTTACCGATATTGAAAAAAAATAGTTCAAACTCAAAATATTGCTTCAAGATACGCTTGCCAATTTCTATTACAAAATATGATGGGATAAAAATCTAAAACCAACGGAATAATATTATCTAGCAAATTAATAAGATATCAGACTTCAAGATCTTTAGATCATTTGAATTTCTGCAAGACTATAAAATGAATTCAGAACTAGCCTTGACATGCAATTCTAAGATTAAATTAATTCTATAAGGTTTTGGCTTTTTTGTCAGCACCTTACTATGATCAAAAACTGCATGAAAAAGTAAATCAAAAAAATAATAATTTAAAAGAAACACTATTTCATGACTATTCAAGAATACATGCAAAGATCTAATCATTGGAATAATATGTAAAACTTGCTCTGGAATTCCAGAAGAATCTCCAAATTTAATATGACGTGTTATAGCATGTCATACATGAAGTTGTCCAGAATAATCCATAGGTATTATAAACACTTGTGTTCTTATATAAGTCTTCACTTTAGGAATATTTATTAAAGACCTAAGTGCATTTACGTATTTCTTAGTTAAATAAAGAAATCCTTCTTGTAAATTGACAAGTTTTGTATTTTTTATGCTTTAATCTATTTGGTATTGTTTAATTCTATCATTATATCTATGAACTAGAAGATGTTTGACTTATTTATTATGAGTTTCTTATATAGATAAATCGGAAAATGCATTTTTTCATTCTATATAACTAAGTCATAAATTAGGAAAAAAAAGTAAGTCTGCATTCTCAATAATAATACTTGATTCAATACCACTTTTATTATGGATACTCCTTTCTTGATTGGAATTATTAAATGAAATTGAGATTATTTCTGACAAGATTTTTAAAGTATCATAATAAAATAGGTAGTATTGAATATAGTAGTTGAATCACTATGACAAGATTCATGAATATTATAAAAATCATTCACATTTAAAACAACCAAATTTTTGATCTGTTAAAAATTATATATATAGTTAATTAAAAAAAATTTAAAAAAAAATAAATTAAAAAAATTAAAATTAAAAAATTAAAATAAAAAAATAATTTAAAAAAAAATTTAAAAAAATAAAATTAAAAAATTAAAATAAAAAAATAATTTAAAAAAAATTTAATTACTTATATATATTTACATTCTCTATTAAAAATATTCTCATCATCTCCATATATATTTATATATGCTATGTCTTCTGTCTTGTAATAGTTTCACACCTTACTATTAGGTCTGTACCAGCCAAGATCTCAATTACTGATGAAGATGCACCAGATGCATCTAATAAAAGTTTTACCTTGATCTTAATACTATTTATAAATTTGTTATTAAGACCTGCAAGAAAATAGTAAAATAAAACTAATCTTTTTTTATTTTTTTCATTAGTCATATAGTTCTTAGCTTGCAAATTTATCCTGGCTACCAATTAATCAAAAAAATCTTGTAATAATAGTTCAGTATTTTTGAGTATTTTTTTGAACTCATCAGAATCAAGAATAAATTTTTCATTATATAAACACTATCTTGTATATAAGATTCCCACCATTAACTTTATCTTCTTACTCAGAGAAATTAGTTCTAAAAAAATAATAATATATAAAAAAACACAATTAAAAATATATTACAAATAAAAATTATCAATTTACCTAGCTTTATTTCATCAAGTTCTGTACATATTTCATGATACATCAATTCTAATTCCTAAAATTCCAATTCAGAATAAATGATATCATCATATAAAACATATGACCTATCTTGAAATTATTTTATACTCTCTTTTGGAATTCTTTCTTTTACCAGAGGATAATTAGGTGAATTAACATATTCTGGATCAATATTTATTTTATATAAGTAATAATGATATATTATTGCTTCCTTTAACAGATTAAAAAAACTAATCAATCATTCTGGTATCCATCCAAATTTTCCTTCTGAATCTTTTCAAGTCATAGCTAAATAAATTGCATGTTTGGAATGAGAACATAAATTGTTAGTTTGGTTTTTTTTTTTTTGTATTAATTATATACTTATTATAATATTTTTGGCACAAAGCCTTGCTAACTAAATCTAAATGTTGACTTGATGCTGGTATAATTATTTGATCAGTTACAATTAAAGTGCCATGGAGATTGTAATCACAAGTGACTTCATTATAACTTTCCAAGTCACAGTAATGAACTTTTCTTTTTCTTTTCTTAGTGTTAGAGCTAACTTCATAGATTTGTTCTTGTGCAGATATTTTATTATATTTTTTTTTGCTAGATAATATGAAATGATTTAATGAATTTTATAAGTATCAACATGTTAATTAATATTCTATAATTATTACATGAAACTTAATTTTATTAACTAATAAAAATCCATAAAAATCACAAAATGATTTACAAAAATAAATCAATCATGATGAAAGCTCACTATTCTCATTTACTACAAAAGTCTCATCATCTTGTGAAGATTGTTATAGGATGCATATCATTAATAACAATCACTATACTACTATTAAATATTATTCTCAAGTAATTATTTGTAACTGGGTTTTAATCATAGTATTTACTATAGCTGAATAATTTGCTTTGAAATGTGTAATAATTTCAACACAACTTTACTTTTTCCTCATGATTCTACTTTGAATATTTATTCAAAGATCCTATCTAATCAAATTAACCCAAAACTTTTTGTTACTAAATACACGCATACACTTATCAAATTATATAAAAATACACATATCTTCCAATAGCATGTATCAATATTATATTTTTTTAGAGTGTAATGAAAATCACTATTATTATTATCATCATCATCATCACATTATCTAATGATATATATATTATGTAAATTAATATATTTTTATTTGGAGCTGGCTTAATGCATGGTAATCAGAATCATAAAGATATCATGATTTTAATTATTGTGTATATATTTACATAATTATATAAAAATATATCAGTTTCTTATGTATCTTCCAATTGATATTACATTTTTGAAGTATGATAAACTGTATCATCATTCATCATCATTATTATTATCATTATATCATTATTTCAAAAATAACTAATAATATATATATTATCATGATTTTAATTATCATGTATATATGAATATACACTTATCAGTTTCTCACTAATATTCTAGCCATGGCAAAATATGTGTCAGATCATATAATTTTTTAAGGGTAAACCAATCAAATTGCAAGAGTAATGTGTAATAGAAAAAATTCAAACCAAATATTCAAGAAATGAAACACAGAAAAAAAATAGCGAGATCCAAATATCTCATCATTGAAGAATTATATAGAAACAAAGTAAGTTTCATGTAAATTATCTGATTTTGAGAATGAAATTCAAAGTAAGGTTTCTTTTTATTGAACTATTATTAAGCTAAAAAAAAATACTAACTAATGAACTACAATATTATATTACTATTTTATATAATCACTTTTTGTTTTTATAATATTATTCATCCTTTTTGGTATTGAAGAAACCAACCATTCACAAAAGTTTGCTTTGATGCCATTCCACATAATCTGAAGCTTTGTTCACAAATTATCTTTGCTTAAAAGTGAATCAGAAAGTTATTGCAACCACTGATTAATCTCATTTCAAAGATTTTCGATGAGATTCAGATCAGAAGATTGAACTGGCCAATTAAGCAAATCTATTTCATTATCAAGAAACCAAACTCATGCTTTTTTTGGTGTATGTTTAAGATCATTATCTTGCTGATAAAAGATTTCTTCTTTATCCAGCCCTTTTGCCAATAGTAAACCTAATAGATTCTTATTTAAAATATTAATATGAATGTCAATATTTATTTTTATATCGATTTTTTTGAGTTGCCCCATTCCTTCGATATTCATACATTTTCAAACTATTATAACATCATCACCAAACTTCATTATAAGGATGATTTGATATTGATTTAGTTACTTATTGGCCTTCATCCAACAGTACTTACAATCATCTGACCCACAAAGCTGGAACTTGCTTTCATTGGACCAGAGAACCAATTTTCAATTGTTGACCATAAAATCTCAGTATTTCTTTGCCCAAGTAAGCTGCCATTTTTGGTATGTCTTTTTGAGTATTGACTTTTTGTGTTTAGTTTTTGAGAATAGACCATTTCTCTGGAATATTCACCATATGCTCTCTACAGAAATGTTGATTCCAAGGTCAGATTTAAGTTTGATTTTGATCTCTACAATGATAGAACACTGTTCAGTCATTAATAACTGGATAGCATATCTTTCATAGCGATTGGTTAGAAGACATGGATGACCAGATTTTTCTAGATCATCAAAGGTTCCGGTTTCTTTCTTTTTTTGCAAATTCATAGGACTGATGCAAGGTCCATTTGCTCTAAAGCAGTGATTTCTCATACCAAATAACCTTCTTCTTGTAATGTAAATATTCATGAGCATTTTTCTTGAGAGATCCAAGGCATTTTCAAATAAAATGTGATTATAATTGTTATTTAGAATGGTTAAAAGTATTTTTACAAAAATTAAAGTAATAAAAAGAGCTTTTATACTTATCTTTGCTGTTTCTAATTACTTATACAAGTTGATTGTGTTAAGAGGAATACTAAAAAAATTTAAAAAAATTATTAGTATATAAAGGAAATGATAGATGAAAATAAGATTTGCATTAGTTGATGTGCATTATTTTAACGAATATAATTCACTTACTTTTGTATTTCTACGTAATTCTTCAATGGAAAGATATTCATATCTCGCCAATTTTTTTTCCGTATTCCATTTCTTAAGCGAGCTACTGTATAATTAACAACTATTATCGTTATATTTATGATCTTACGATTTGATTGGTTTATCCCTTAAAAAATCACATGATCCGACACATTTTTTGCCGTGGCTAGGGTATTAGTAAGATCACTAAAAACGTCATTCGACAAGCCCCAATTTCGATTTTCTTTTGTACAACTGATCGTGGTGAAAAATATAAGCAGCCACGCTAATTATTTCTTGTAAAACGAACGTTGTGAAAAATAGAATCATGCTACACTAATTTTTTCACGTTTTTATGATATATCAATTGACGCAGATAACAATCACCTTGACACAAAATATGGGACGATAATCGATCTGCATTCAAACAAAAGAGGAAATCTCGATCCAAATTGATAGAGTCTCGGCGCACTTAAACCTTATCGTGCTCAACAAATTATCTTTTTATCTGATAATGTTTTGGCGGCGCATAAAAAGCAAAGAAGAAAATCTTGTTAGTATCGATGAGACACCACCCCGTTTCATCCAGTCAATTGAAATATGTGTATTAAGAGGAGAGGACTAGTTTTTCAATTTATATTATATATTATAATTTACGATCTCAAAGTGTAATCTAATTTTAAATATTAATATGCCGGCAATTTTCAGGTGACAATTGCACGCACACACTTTATCCAATTATATAAAAATACATCGGTTTCTCACGTATCTACGTATCTTCCAATAACATGTGTCGATATTACATTTTTCAGAGTGTGTATCATCACTATCATCATTATCATTATCATCACCATCATGTCAGCGTTTCAATGTTATATGTGTTTGTTAATCATCATATTTTTATCGATATTCGTGAAGTTAACTTAGCTATCTGGAGGCTGGCATAATGCATGGTACATGTAATCAGAATCATAAAGCTTTCGTGATTTCAATCATCTTGTATATATTGCATGCATACACTTGTCCAATTATATAAAAAATACATCAGTTTCTCACGTATCTTCTAATAACATGTGTCGGTATTACATTTTTTTGGAGTGTGATAAAACCGTATCATCATCACTATCATCATTATCATTATCATCACCATCATGTCTGATATATGTGTTTGTAATCATCATATTTTTATCGATATTCGTGAAGTTAACTTGGCTATCTGGGGGCTGGCTTAATGCATGGTAATCAGAATCATAAAGCTATTGTGATTTCAATTATCGTGTGTATATTCGCACACACTTGTCCAATTATATAAAAATATATCGGTTTCTCACGTATCTTCCAATAACATGTGTCGATATTACATTTTT